>ML977750.1:4491-20766 GCA_010015725.1 Amniculicola lignicola CBS 123094 | reverse complement strand
GGCGGGCCAAGTCGCATTAGGTGCGGCCCCAGACGGTACAAGATACCGAGGTAACTCAACCAACTCTCGTTGGCGAAAAACGTCAGAAGCGCTGTTGTGAGTGGTGATATGTTAATACAAGAACGTAGAATGTGATGATTGGGTACGCAATACGATCACAAGGTCATTGTTCGTGTGCGCAACTAACATGGAGGGAGACTAAGGGCAAAACCAGCATAAGAGAAAGCCGTTAAATTGAACACACCACGCTTATTTTACTGCGCCGTTGAGCCATCATCGTCCTTAGACTACGTACGAAACCCCGAAAGCGGCATGCTCTCCGCCTCCAACGCAAACTCAAAAATGATATCAAGAAGCTCAGTCGGGAGATTCTTTCCGAGTGTAAGAAGCAGCTTGATGCTGATCTCGCTGTAAGCGTACTCCGACAGATACTTCAAATCACGTCCTTGGTCAACGGGTGGTAACATGTTACGTCCGGCACCGTCAGACCACGGGGACTGTTTTCGGATGTTATAGGCACTCATGCGTTCCCTCCACACAGCTACAGCATCGATATAAGTTCTACTCTGTTGTGCATACTTTAGGATGTCTGGCAACAGGGCCTCCGTTGGGCCTGGGTGCGGCTGATGCCATTGACTGCAGGCCCACTGAAAATTTGGATCATTGAGAGACTTCTTTTTGACAAAGTGCCAGAGTTCGAGGGCCAGAACTCCATGTCCAATTTCCGCAAGATGTGTGAGTATAATGGAAAGGCGAGTGAGAAAGACGCGTTTGGCAGTTCGCGTTTCTTCCTTTGAACGGTCGTTGAAACGCGCAATGGCCTTGATGGTGTCGCTGATTCGATCGCAGAGATACTCTCTGAAATTTCCAAGATTCGCAGGCAATTCCGATTGAAGTCTTGTAACGAAAAGTTCATGGATACCTGTCAGACACTGTCAGTGTTGCTTCATCCCGCCAAAGACTCGAAGAGGCTCACGAGGATCAAAAATGTTAACGCCTGTCCACCATTCTTCTCTGCGAGTGAGAGCTTCCATCTGTAGATCCCGAGCTCTTCTATCAAACGCTTGCTGAACCTCTTGTAGCCGCTTCGCTGTGTGCGCAAAGATCTTCTCCAAGTCGCTTACAAAAGTGGCAGAGGACTCCTTTGCAATGTCGCCAAGCATACTGCTCTCTTCATCTTGATAGCAAGGAAATCTGTCCCAGAACTGCTGGCAAGTAGAAACAACATTGCAGTACCGTTGGTTGAGTTCAGAGAATTGAGTGAGTAATTGAGTTGGTGGCGGTGGCGACAATGGAGTGCAAAGGTCCACGCGACAACAGTTGTCAGAACACAATTCGAACGGAGCAGGCTCCTTGATATCCAAGGTGCGGATTATGTTGCTCAAGGCATCTGGGCCGGACATTGTTAAGGTTCGGTGGATTCACAACTTTGTTGGTGTTGTAGAATCTGAACGCATTCCTTACATCAAGCGAACGGAGTGGGCTCAAGTTTCAGAGGATGGGTTTAGCATGGAGAGTGGTTTACTATAATTCCGAAGTCTCGTCTTCCAATTATTTTCCTTGGTTTGGTCTCGGCTGTTGAACTCAATGGTTGGGAAGGCCAACAGTTATCTTAGCAGGGAATCGGCTCAAAGGTACAGGCAAGCTCTGCTAGTATCTGATGAACCAGTCATTTGTCCCTCAACAGTTCGCCGTTCATTTTGCAAAATTAAAATCTTTCAACAGAACAATACGCCCAATCTAGAATGTCGAATTGTTGAGTGCCGAATAAGCTGTCTTCCTCTCCCGGACGATAAACGTCCATAGGTATTTACTTGGAAGTATACCGCTGCATTTTAGAGGCTGTGCGGTATGTACATACAGTAGGGTGTTTACTTGTTGTGAAGGTAGGCATTTACGTGACTTCTTCTAGGCTCGACTGACTCCGGCTGCACCAAGGTACACCCTATTGTAATGCTAATCTGTTTTCAATTATTGTGTAAGACCTCGGACACATCCTGGGGGCTTAGCTATGGTTTGTCGACCTGTGTGTTTGCAAACTTGTGCATGGCAAAACGCGTCGGCTTCTGTGAAGCATGGATGCTTCACGAACTCTAACACCCTTTGGAATACCCTTATCCAGAGCACAATTGGAGCATAGTTCTGCTTCGCTTTTTTATGTAACTTAAGATACAGTGATCGTTTACTGAGCTAGTGGCATTCAATTTATGAGGTGTTTGGAACCATCCTATCAACATCGCAGATCCCCTCCCCCAAGTCCCCATCCCTAGAAACATGACAGAGCCGAAACTCGGACTCAGAGGCATTGCCGATAGTCGAAAAGGTCCCAAAACGAGCGACTCTCGATACCTGATTTCGCATGCGGCATATGAGATAGAACCATATCCGTGAGCTCTCTTGGTAAAGATCTTCCTGCAGCGAGCAAGACCATATCTTCATGATATTTCCCCACATGATCTAGCAGTATGTTCACCGTTGATTGGAAATTGGCCTCCATAACCTCACACCCTATAAATCCGGAGCCCTTGACGAATGGCCCCAGGTATTTTCCCAGTGACTCATAAGCCGCCGAAGAATGGAATAATAGGGTTCGGCCGCGAAGATATCCAGGGCTACTGCGCACACCTTGCAGCATACTCGCAAGCGCATTGTCAACAGATGTGTTGAGAAGTTTTCTTGTGCCGGGGAACATAGTGTCGTGTCTGTTGAACGGGTTGAACGGGTTGAAGAGCAGATCCACTTTGATGTAGATATACCACCAAAAGGCATATTCTGAACCGCCCTCCATTTGCCCAAGGCGACCAATCTCGTTTATCATGCAAGCCAGATATTTCCGGAGGACACGGTCATCGCAAAGGAGCTTCGGGTCTGTGTCTTTCGAGGCAGGTCGCCTCGTGATAATTTTGGGCTCTAGGTCCGTAAGACATTCCGACATGCAGTAGAACCACCTCTGCGGGTTTGTTGGCGGATCTCGCTCGAGTTGGTTATGGAAATGGGGCGGCAATTCTAGTTGTTCTTATCAGCGGAGTTCGACCAAGCGTGTAGTTTCTATTTCATACCCAAGGAAAAGATGTTGATCACGCGCCACCATTCTTTGCGTCGCGAAACCAGAAATTCTGACTGCTTGGTCCTGATCGCCGCTGACTCGACATTGTGAATTGTTTTAGACCACGCTTCAACAATCCAACTCCGAGTGTTTTCTAACGCTGTGTAGGCCCAATCTCGTAATAATTGGAAACTGGTCTCCAAGGCCAGGTCAGAAGAAGGACCAAATACCAAGGCGTAGTTTTGTTCGATAGCATCCAGCTCTTCTAAATACTGCTTGCCCCCTTTCGTCGCGACTTCCCCCGTACGTGATGCTGGAATGGCGGTTGAATCCATCGTTAGGAGTGTGGCATTGGTTGTGAAGTAGAGCGCAAAGGTTGTGGTTGGGCACACTCCGTAGGACGGTGTTTGGATATTAGAACGGAGAGTAGAAAGTGCTCGAGGGCCTTTTATGTATTGGCATCTCAATACAATAACGGTGATAGTGAAAGCCAGCGATGGCTTGGCAGAATCAATGTTCCAAAGCTTGTTGGCCTTCCACTCTGCGCCACACACAAGATTTCTCGATGTGAATTTCGGGCGAGTTTAATTTCACGATTATTCACTGCTCTCGGGCCCATAGTTTACTATAATGGCGCTCATCAGTTCGGCTTCTCATCCAAAGTTCTTTCAAAACATCATTCGTCTTTTGTTTCAGCTGGTTGCCTACATCATTGCATTTCATTTATTGTAGATAGACTGTGTATCTAACATTTAGAACAAGACTGTCTGAGTGCTTCTATGTTCGAGTACAAACGCACCCATCACTTCTTGAACCACCCTGTCAATCCCTTTGCGTGCCCCTTCTTTCGCTCGCGCTCCTCCTTCTCCTTCCTCTCTTTGTCTCGCGCCAGTATCGAGTAAAGCATATCGTGGTCTCGTTTCTCAAGTTCGTCCTTCGTCATCAAAGGTTTCCCACCGTCAGGTGCTTCATCTTTTAACTCCCCGACCGATCCTTGAACAATTCCAAGGATTTTCGTCAAGCGTTCGATCTTGGACTGCAACCATTCCCGGTGTGCAAGGCCGTCAGCCCAGTGAGCTGGCAAATTACCGTATCCCATCAATGCTCCTAATAGGGCGCCTGCTGCAGCGCCGTTTGTATCCGAGTCCCCTCCCTCCATGATCAGATCCGTCACTAGATTTTCGAAAAGAGTCTTCGAAGGTACTGGGCTCTTCTTGAGTCCCCGAATCCCGTATCTAAGCATCAGTATAGCGGACCCGATGCACTTGTATACGTATCCCATCTCTCTCTGACTGTCCAATTTCAACTCCTCGTAGGCTTTCGCATATACGTGTTTCTCAAATTCTTTACGCTCAAGGTGACGCTTGATTTCATATTCCGTGAGCTCAGAATCGAGACCAGGGTTCATCAACCCGGGTTGCGATAGTACCCAATCGTATGCACGCTCGATAGCTTTGTCAAGATCCTCCTCTGTCTGAATTTCACCCCGAAGTAAACCTCGAATTAAGCCAACAGAGATACAGCATGAAACAACACATCTGGGATCCACGTGTGTCGTTCTTCCTATGTCCGCTGCCACTTTCCATGCTGCTTCTTCACTTAATCCGACGCAGAACACTCCGATTGGATGTGTTCGCATCAGACTACCATTGGGTGCAACGTGGCGCGCAGTCTTGATCCATCGTTGGGTGGCCATGTCAACGGGATCCTTGAGATAGTCTTTGTGGCTCACAACCCCGCCGACCAAAGCACCGATACCACATGGTGGTCTATCGAGGGCACGGAGACCCTGCTCGATCCAGATTTGAAGTCGTTCCGCAAAGTCTTGGGGGATCCTGCCAAGAAGGTTCTCTGATGTGTGATTTTGAAGGTATGAGAGAAGTATGAGGAGAGCCTGATCTGTATCGTCTGTCCACGCGCAGGGTTCGAAGCGATCTAGCTTACGTTAGTGCTGAGAAGAGAGTGGTTGAACGGACGTGTAACCAAACCGAGGAATACATACTCCTGTGTGTATCTGAATACCACTCAGTCACGGGATTCACCAAAGTGAACTTCCGCTCCTTGTAGATGGTCTCACATGCGTGTTTTGGCAGAAACTCGGTGTACAAGCCAATTGTGTCACCTAGCGCGGATCCGATCATACACCCATATATCTTATCGACTACTGTGTCTCTAATAAATGGATGCAGCTTTAAGAAACCTAAGCCAGAGGTTTCCAGTGTTTGCGCTCCAGAATTGGATCCAGATAGGTTAAGTTCGGCCGTTGCGGTCTTTTCCTGGGGTACTTCAACGTGCACAAAGTCTGCCATTGTTGTGTCTGTCATTGTTGTAAGGATTAATATGGGATGTTCGAGCTTTTCACCTCTGAACTCTTGATAGATACATGTGTCATTCAACAAGTGATGCCTCGCAGGCTCCAGAGTTGAAGTCACCGCCTTAGCGAATGCTGTGGCTGAGGCTGAAACGCCCGTATTCGCAACTTCCAAGGTTCAGCTCCCCACATTTCTTTTTCCGACCACCAAAGCTTGGCTTTCATGTCGAGGTTTACCGGGACGCCGTCTGAAGTCTCTATGTACTCCGTACAGTTTGCAAGCCGCTAGCACAGTTCATTAAAGAACATCCGTGGTTGTGAAAAATCACCTAGCTTCTAATCTAATCTCTTACATCAATCCATGTTTGTATAATCAACCATAGAAAATGATTAGCTAGCTGGTGATCCGAGCACGAACAGGGGATAGTCTACCTAATTAGGAAGGATATTACATACTTAATTTTCAAGTAAAATAGATAAGAATAGGCTAGTTTTAGTGTGTAGATTTATAAGATTTACTATAGTAGGTAATCTACCTAGTAATAGGTAGTAGGGTAGCAAATAGGGAGTAGTTAGGTTAGGGTTAGATTTAGGCTGGTAAATGGGTTCGTAGTTCCTATTAATAGGTTAGGGTTAGGTTAGGGTGGTCTAAGCACTAGGTTAGGGTTAGGGTTAAGCTATATAGACTATATATTAGGGTAGGTTAGGGTAATTAAAGCTTAGGGTTATAGTTGGGTTAGGGTAATTAAAGTACTAGGTTATAAAATAGGTTGGTAATTAAAGTATCTATCTTAGGATATTAATTGAGATTAATACTATAATATAGGATATTAATTAATATTAAGGTGCCTTAGGATATTAATTAATATTAAGGTGCCTTAGGATATTAATTAATACTAAGTTACCTAAGGATATTAATTGATATTAAGGTACCTTAGGATATTAATTAATATTAAGATATTAAGGTAGTTTAGGATACTAATTAATATCAAGGTACCTTAGGATATTAATTAATATTATAATTAATAGCCTTATTAATATTACAGTATTTTATTATAGCTGAGTTAGGGGGGGTCTTATATAAGCTAACCTTAACCTAATATATAGTCTATATAACCTAACCTAAACCCTAACCTATTTAAATAACTAAGAAATAGGTAAGGGTTAGGGTTAGGTCTAGGTCTTATATAAGCTAACCTAACCCTAACCTAACTACTCCCTATTTACTACCCTAGTTAGATTAGCTTATATAAGACCTAGACCTAACCTTAACCCTAACCTATTTTTTAGTCCTTATAATAGGTTAGGGTTAAGTTATATAGACTATATATTAGGGTAGAGTTAGCTTATATAAGACCCCCTCTAACTTAGCTATAATAAAATACTATAATATTAATAAGGCTATTAATTATAACATTAATTAATATCCTAAACTACCTTAATATTAATTAATATTCTAAACTACCTGAATATCTTAATATTAATTAATATCCTAAGGTAGATACTTTAATTACTAACCTATTTTATAACCTAGTACTTAGATTACCTTAACCTACCCTAATATATAGTCTATGTAACCTAACCTTAACTATAACCTAGTACTTAAACTACCCTAACCTAATACTAACCTATTAATAGGTACTATAAACCTATTTACTAGCCTAGGTAGTATTAGAAGGATTTTTACTTTAGCTAATTACTTCTTATATAGGATTATATATCCTAAGCTAATAAAATTTAGGTTTAATAACCTATAAAAAGCTTATATTTATATATAGTAATTTATACCTTTATAAGTATTACCTTATATAGAAAGGTATATAATATAGGTACCTAGAGAGTAGAGAAATAGCTTCCTAAAGAGGATAATATTATAGGACCCTAGTAATTAATACCCTTATAAATACTTACCTAAAGTAGTAGGTAAAGAGATATATATAATATATACTCTTATATAGATTATAGTAGTAGACTCTCTAGCTAATTAACCTATAGTTTTATAACTAATCTAAGTAAAAACTTGGATATATATAGTAGTATTAACTTAGCTAAGCTGCAGCAATCAATGCCTTTCTAAAGTCTTGCCTAGTCAGGCAGGATGGAGAATACCTAAATCGAAATACAGCTGGGTGCCAATAATACTTGGATGATAATGCATTAGTAGGATACTCACGAACACGTTTCTGCAAATCAAGTCTCCTCTCTACAATAGCTCTGACACGTTCGCTTACAGCAATCGATACTGTCCGACAAAATTCCCGAATAGAGAAGGTTAAGGTAACGCTGTCACCTGACCCATCCCAGCGAGTTCGCTAGAAAATGCTTCCTGAGACCGAATACTCGTAATAACGATACCATGAATATCCTAGTATTTGGTATTGGTCACCTCTGTATATACAAGTGTGTATCTCTTGTGAAGTATAAATACATAGGTATGTATTTATATCCATTGGAGCATATAGTTATGACGAAATGAATGTCAATAGGTATGAGTTTGACTTTCTCTATTTGACTCACCATACTATACCACTCTTGTTCAATTACAAGTCGCAACGTTGACCCATTGTTACATACCTATTACATCTGCCATTAGTCATTGCCTTTTGGCGGCGACGCAAAGACACCTCCAGCGTCGGATATGTGCCCCCTCTACTCCGTTCAACATGAGGAACTCTTGTCCCATCTGCAATTTATTTCGCTTCGTCCCATTTTTTGCCCCACTCGTAATGCGCCGCTTTCATGTTGAAATAGCATACTAGTCCGAGGTTGAATAATGGGAATGGAGTTTCAGGCCCCTTGGAGAGGGAGCTCGAGACAGAAGGGGTTCAGTGCAGAACACGTCCCAAGGTTCTGCTCAACTCAAATTCAACCTTAAGGTCATTCGTCAAACACGCCCTTCATCACGGTTCTCTAACATCAAGTTTTGGGGGCAATTGGATCATCCTAGGATGCTATTATCTCAGAACATGCGTTTGATCCTGATCGTTCCGTGTCGGTTTTGCGCCATGCGACGACCCCTACGCAACGGGATGCTTCCACACTCACAGTGTATGCTTTTTAGAGCACATAGCACCTGCTCTAGTGCAACGTCAAAAGATTAGTTAGTATTCAAGCATATCTCTGTGCTTTGAGCTCATTACCCGAGGATATTCTACTTATGTTAAAGCTGTAGATACCCTTGCCGCGTACATGTCATCATCACCGGAAAGGCTAACAACAGTCATGAAATCATCTCCATTTACATGTATTTACAATATTTTAGGCGCGGAGGAAATAAAAAACACAGGGCATCTCTAAGTACAAGATAAGAAATTGATCGAGCCAGTCACAAAATTGAAGTCGAACACCATCCCCAAAATCCAGTCTCTCTCCACCACTTCAGTCTCAGCTGTTGACCTAACAGCTCACGGCAACCTTAGTTGTTGGCCTTCTTTCCCTTTCCCTTGTGGTGGGGTTCAGGCTCAGCCTCCGCCTCACGAGTGTTCTTCTTGCCTTTGCCCTTGTGGTGCGGCTCTGGCTCGGCAACAGGCTCTGCCTCACGAGTGTTCTTCTTGCCCTTCCCCTTGTGGTGGGGTTCGGGTTCGGCGATGGGCTCTGCCTCACGGGTGTTCTTCTTGCCCTTGCCCTTGTGATGGGGTTCTGGCTCAGCTTCGGCCTCACGAGTGTTCTTCTTGCCTTTGCCCTTGTGGTGGGGTTCGGGTTCGGCGATGGGCTCTGCCTCACGGGTGTTCTTCTTGCCCTTGCCCTTGTGATGGGGTTCCGGCTCCGCCTCTGCCTCACGAGTGTTCTTCTTGCCCTTGCCCTTATGATGGGGTTCTGGCTCAGCTTCGGCCTCACGAGCGTTCTTCTTGCCCTTGCCCTTGTGGTGAGGCTCCGGGAGTGCTACAGGCTCAGCCTCACGGGTGTTCTTCTTTCCCTTCCCCTTGTGATGCGGCGACGGGCTTCGTGTGTTCTTCTTTCCTTTGCCTTTGTGGTGAGGGTCACGAAGGTTCAGCGTAGCAACGATGTGAGATGCAAGAGCAGGGCCGCTTCCCTAAAAGAAAGTCAAAACGAGTGGAGAAGATGGTAGGGCTGATATATACTTACGGGCTGGCGGACCTCCACCGCACCCTCGCTCATAGGCTTATCGGTAACGACATAGGCAGCCGATGAGGCTCCTAGCGCTAAAAGGGCAAGACCAGCGAGCTTCATGTTGAATGCAACGAATTATAGGTAAAATTTAAAAGGTGGCGTGAAAGGAATGACTGATGGACCGGCCACCGATGGAATACACAGAGAAAGAATGAGAAGGTTGAGAAGGTTTGAGAACGAAAGACGCCTGTATCAACCTGCAGATGGAATGGTCGCCGTTTTTATGTGCAAGGCTTGCAACGCCCTCAACTTGCCTTAGCACTCTCCATTGGACGGTGCCTGGATTCTACGGGTCTCGGTGCATGAACGCGGACGATGAGGATGCATCGGTAGCCATCCTGACTCTCCACGGCCTTGTGCCCTGGGGATTATCGTGTCTCGCGTCCAGATGAGAGACACACGATGCTTCGAAGTCCAGGACGGAACTACTGTCAAGTTTCCCGTCTCCACCATCAAGCGCCGATATTGGGTAGACCCGGTTGATGCACGGCTAAGTCGGATACGCTGAACTTGAAGCCACGTCCTGAGTATTTTCTGTAGCGACCCGTCGTGGACACCTTGCTCGGGAACCCTGGGCTTTGGGAACATGCAAAACATAGTGAAACCCAATGCTTGGTTGTTAACCTCGCCAATGATTGGCGCGTGGGGCACCTGCGAAATGCCGCTGTCCGAGACGCCACCGGACAAACACTTTGAAAATTCACTTTTTGGCGGCTGCAGAAGGTGGAAGCGGAAAACATCGTGCTTGGACAGTATCATGTGCGGCATGGGTCCCCATACTGACCCCTGTTCGCTAGATCGCCAAGCTCAAAACAATGGTGAAGGGCCAAGAGTCCCAACCCTCGATTCGTACACATTTTAAAACCGAAACGAGTACGCTAGCCAACCACACCACATCACTATCGCACTGCAATCGTCGCAGATGCTTGTTTGGTGGTTACCATTGCCGTCGAGGGATGCTCGCAGGCAATTATTGCCTTGCGAAGGCTCGCTGGGATGCGGAGACGGCTGTACTTCCTGCAAGCTGCGCGCGGCCCATGATACACCAACAGATTATGCTATCACAGAACTGAGAATGAGGCTGGAATTGAAGCCACATGAGTTGTGCTCGAGGCCAAGAGACCTCAAGCTCGCCGAGAGTTTCATCCCCGCAATACGTTTTCGTCTTTTCAGTTCTTCATCTTTTCGGCCTCCCCAGGTGTCGACACCTCTCTCCATCCAGTTTTTTCCCCTACATTTTCGCTGGTCGAATCCCATTTCTCATACAAATCATTTTTCATATCTAATATTCACTCTATTTCGACCGCTGTCCACTAAAATATCTTCATCATGGACTCCAAGTACGAAAATGCGCCATACAACGATGACGAATCTCGAACCTCAGGCGAATACGAGAAGGCCGCCTTCCTCAACAGTCAGTACATGAGGGAAAGCAGGCAGAAGAGGCAGATGATGTGGCTTACCTTCATCAATCTCTTTGTCTTTGTAGTGTCAGCTATGACACTTGTGTGCGCAATCTTCTCACAGCGATCAACATCCTCACATTCGGTGGCAAAGTTGATGGACCAATTTGACATATACTGCAAGCACCACGATCACCTCACTTGATGACCCCTGCTAATGTTATTTAGCGCCCGCGATGCACGTAGTGGAGTACCACCATAGGAAGTTCGAACTGGCGCAGCCCATCAACGCATCCAAGTATGTCGGTATCACTCATGAGACCGAGAATGCATGGGTGGACATTGCCGAACGTAAGTACCCTCTACCATTCTTTGTGCAACCCCTAACATTTCTCTATAGTACCAGACCAAATGATCACTTTAGAGGACTTCCCCAAACTCCAGAAACCAGCCACTAGCCTGAGGGTCACTAATCCCAAAACTGGCGAGACGGGGTACAGAGTTGGGCTCGAAGTGTTCCATCAATTGTCTTGCTTGAACATGATAAGGATCGCGACCTATCCGGATTATCATCTCAAGATGGAGTGGAGTGATGAGAATGATAGTCCAGAGCATGTGAGGGAACACCTTGGTAAGTCTGCCTTCTTTTCATTGAAAGTTGTTGTGGGCAATCGCTAATTACCAGGATAGATGATTGCATTGAGACTCTGCGCATGAGCCTCATGTGTATGTCCGATGTCAACGTGTTCACGTTCCATGACACGCCAGGTCGCGAGCAGGAGGGAGCAGTTCCTGATTATGGGAGCCACCACGTGTGCAGGAACTTTGACGGGATCAAGCGGTGGGCATTGGAAAATGCCATGCCAGAGACAGTGGTCTGAAACTGCTCTGCTTCCATGTGACTTGGTGGAAAGAGAGACTTACATCTAAATAACAGCATATGGAACACTTGTTATGGGGCGTTTCTCAATGGATACCCTATGATAACTAGCAAAACGAAATAACGAAAACCGTTCGAAACATTTACATCTTTTCAACTTTTCTTCCCTGTTTATCTTTACCCTTCTTTTTCTGTGGATTAGGAATGTTGAGTCTCACCTACCTTCAAACGCACTCCAGTCGCCCATATATACACACGCGCGCGCGTGTGGTGACCTGTCAATCCGTTTCACTACAAGCCGAAAACACAAGACGCGTACCAAGACCTTGGAAAGCTCGCATTCGTTTGGACTTGTCTTGGTATTTATAGTGATCGACACTCCAAACGGATCATTCTCGATCCGAAATATTCAAACAGAATAATATTCTCGACCAACGGGAAATTCTGTCGAGCCGCAAATCCGGTATGCTCGTGTTGGCGAAACTGGACGACACACTGCCCAGCTTTGATCTGCGAAACTTTGATTTGCGATGCCGAGGGCGAGTCCGAAGGAATGGGTTCGGAAAGGGAAGGGACATGATACGTGTGTTTATATTTATGCCCGGTAGTGGTGGCATCCGAGGTTGGTACCTTAGGTTGTTTGTTTCCTCAGGCCTTCTGGACATCTTGCCTGGGTGGTGGCCTCGATAGCAGGGTCACGTGTGATATTCGAGCATCGATCTGGTCTCGGGGAAAGCCCTTCTGTACTTAGTTGGACCTGCTTCCTGCTCAGCTAGTTGTTTTGCTGGCAAATGAAGAAAAAAGACCTGGAAACTTTCAAAATGCAAAGCTTGTCTACGCACCTTTTCATCACGATTCTCGCTCTTTCCTATTCTATGCTCTCTTCGTCATCCCATCTCTCCGTCTCATCTAAATAACTCCCTAGGCCCTTTCTCCGAATTTCTCTCACCTCTATGCGCCTACGCCAATTAGCCTTCGCGATCCTATATGACACTTCTCGATCGGGATATAAGCGTTTAGCCGCAACCATACACCTGACCGGGATGCGAGCCGTTGTATATAGGATTGAATATATGGATATGAGGACGCGCAGAGCATTGTGTCATTTTCTTCCTCGGGGAGAAAATTCCTAAAGATGGATTGAGTGGTGCGCGGCAATTCGGCGTAGCTGTAGTTACGGTTACGGTTACGATTTGCAGTTCGGCACTAGATAGATTGACGGAAATTCTAGAAGAAGCGCTTCCTTACGCATGCGCACATATTTGCATCTTTGCACGTTTTCATATACATACATACACACGCTTCCCCAACTTTCAATCCTCAAACCAACCTCCAATCCGCAGCCCCATCCGATTCAGAACCCTCAACCTCGCCAACATGCTCGTCCCCCTCATGGCCCTCCTCGCCCTCACATCCCTATCCACGGCAACTCCATACCCCGCAGACTCGACACCGTCGCTCCTTCCCACCGGATCCGGCACCATCCGACCCAACAGTACACGAACCCGGCACCGACCGCATCACCATGAACATACGCCGACATTCAAGGCGCAGTGTGATTGTACAAAGCCGATTGTGCCGGTTAATTTGTTGAATACGCAACAGGTGAGTTGAATTCGGTTTGGGAGGCTGTCGATACAATGTACAGTAGTGAACGTGGGTGGGATTTGGAAAGGTGGAGAAGGCAGAACAAGAGTTCTCGGAGACAGAGAAAGAGGGAGTTAATGGAAAGCAGAGGAAGGAAAGCAAATGCGGAAGTCAGGATCAGCAGCTAACACTGGAACTCAGAAATGCGAATACGAATTCGCCGCCGCAATGGGTTGTTACTATCGCTCAGAGGGAGGGTGCAAACTACCCGTTTTGAACGTATGTATTCCTGCCCCTACGTCAATCGTTATCTCTCTTCTCTCCCTATCCGCACTGCTAGCGATCTTATTCCAACTTCAAAGACAATCAGCTACCTCTCATGATGAGAACCTTGTGATTGTAAAGAGCTAACACAAATATCGTAGTGCTGAGGACCCAATAGAAACCAACATCAACGAATGAAGGGTTGAGATAGGCGAGAGTTGGTGTTCGAAGGGAAGGGTGTCGTTGACGTTCCTGTACATACATTTATATGAACGCGAGAAGTACATAAGGGAAAAAAGGATTACATCATTATGGACATTCCACATTTACATAAGCGTGGCAAAATCAATCGCTTTGGCTAGGCGAAAGGCCAAGTAGCATACATCATTCAATTTCTTGACTCAGTGGTCGCGGTGATATACATCCGCGGGTTACAGATGACCATGCGCAGCTAAGGCTTCCTTGTCTACTCAGCAGCCAGACTAACGCGTACAATTCTGCAATCTGTACCTCTTATACCGGGTGCCATTCATTCTTCTAACGTGGAACCGATTTCTCTCTCACCAGCCCCCCCGCCATCCTCCTCGCAATCTTCCCAACACATCGTTGATTCATTACATTAGTTCAGGCCCTCTCCTCTAGCTTACACCGAACACTAACTTTTATAGGCAACCCAAAGGTTAGATCCTATTAATCTTTTAATAGGATATCCTTCACTCTCTTATTTAAACTTAAATTCTAATATCCTCCTCTTACTATAGGCGTTGTAGTAGGTATACTAGCCCTTTATAGCTATATTATCTCTTTATAAGATAAAATTTCTATAATTAGCCTAGATACTATTTAGTTTTTTATTTAGTTGATATAAATATAATATTAAGTAGTATAAGGATTATAATAGGGTTCCTAGTAGGTATAGAGCTACTAGGGAGTACTATTAAGGAGGAGAGGGTAGAAAGATAGTATATTAACTAGGTAGTAATAGCTAATACTTACTACTAAGAGTATATTTAGAGAAAGATTTTACTTTACTAAGAAGGTACTATAAAGATATATATAGTATATAGTACTCTACCTAGTACTAATTACTAAGAGTATATTAAGGTAGAAGCCTTAAGGGATAAAGTAGGATATATTTATTATTAAATAACTTAGTATTAAAGGTAATTATATTAAGTTAATTATACCTCCCTTAATAGGAGTTCTATAGTAACTATATACTAGCTAGATATAAGGGATCTATAGATCTATTATATAACCTCTTATTATATATCTATATTATAATATACTTCTTCCCCTAGGTTATATTTATTATCCTTATTATTAGATTTAAGGTAAGCTCTCTAGGCTAGCTAGTTTCTAAAGAGTTCTATATCTAGATCTAATTAGTTTATAATAATAAGGGTAGTATATAAAGCTTTAATATAGTAAATAGCTTACTTCTAAGTATTAATAATTAAAGAGGATACTCCCTAAGAGTTATCTTAAGGAGCTAGCCCTCTATACTACTATATAACCTTTCCTTAGACCCTTAGTAGGATAGTAACTATACTACTTATTTAAGCCTATAGAGGTTTTCCTCTATATAGTTTTTACTAGGGTAGTAAATAGGGAGTAATTAAGTTAGGGTTAGGTTAGCTTATATAAGACCTAGACCTAACCTTAACTTTAACCTATTTTTTAGTCCTTAAAATAGGTTAGGGTTAGGGTTAAGTTATATAGACTATATATTAGGTTAGGGTTAGCTTATATAAAACCCCCCTAACTTAGCTATAATAAAATCCTATAATATTAATAAGGCTATTAATTATAATATTAATTAATATCCTAAGGTACCTTAATATTAATTAGTATACTAAACTACCTTAATATCTTAATATTAATTAATATCCTATATTATTAGAAGACTAGGGTTTGATTGAACGAATGTATACCTAAAGGGTGTACTAAAGGGTAAGCAGGCATAAAGAATCTAATTGTCTACTATATGCTACTATCTAGAGTAAGATGAGATAGAAGCTTTTATACCCCTGCTAAGGTGAAGCTAAGGCAGGAGCCTTATCAGGAGCCTTAGCCTTAGCTGAGGCCTCAGCTGAGGCTAATCCTAATTACCTAATCAATTGACTAGAATTAATTAGAAATTATATATAGATACTAGCAACTTTTTACCTTGTACGTTAAGTGCCTTCTATATATTCTATCTTATTAATCTATATATAAGTAAGCCTCTCCTTTACCTACTTATTCTTTTTCTCTCCTTATACAAAGTGGACCTATAATACCTCTCCTATTTATAATATCCCCTAGCTTCTCTGCCTATATATAATTTACCTTCCCTCTAGGGTAGTACCTGTGCTTAGTGTAGGCAAGAAGAAGTTCTCACCTAATTATATAGGGGAGGAGGCTAAGATTATACATTATCTATCCCTTAAAGTTACTACTATCCTATAGTATATACTCTCTCCCAGCTATCTTATAATATATATTAATTAGGAGGTATACTATATATAAGTATTATTATTATTATATAGGGGGAGGGTTTATATCTATCTAAAGTTAGTTAAGTAGGAGGTTAAGGTCTACCTCTCTACGTAGGATTATCTTAGATATATAAGTAACCCCTAATAGCCTTTTATATAGCTATAGAGATTCT
>ML977749.1:0-24302 GCA_010015725.1 Amniculicola lignicola CBS 123094 | reverse complement strand
GGGGGGGGGGGGGGGGGGTGGAAAGTCGGGAATGAGGAAATGTACCTGACGTATTGCCATTGCTCGGTTTCGGTTTCGTTGAACATGAAGCGGCTAAACACATCTGAAGTCTGTCAACAACGTGATGGGGAAGTGCGGAATTCAGTACATACAGTGTGCATTAGCATGTCCAGGCGTATACGCCAACGCCAGGATTACAGTGAGTAACAGGTTGAGAAGGGACCTGGGATGTGACATTATTATCAACATCATGGTGTTTCTAAAGGCGACATGGCAGGGCAATTGGTATGTTGCGTGGTGGTGGTGTTGTCAGTTGAGGTTCGGCATGTGTGGCTCTACTTTTATCCGAGGATAGATTGGCACAGATTGGAAATGGAGAAGCATTGCTGGACATGGAAACATTTCAAATTTTCAACCATATTAATCCCGACGAGTGCCTAGTTTGGAGCCCTTTAATCATCTACTGTAGCGCAATGGCCCAAGGCTGCAGCTCCTTTTCCACGTGAGGACCATATTCACCATTCGACTGTTTGTTGTGCTTTGGGGACCTAGTCGGTCCGCGAAAATATTTTGTTGGCTCTTGATTTGCTGTAGGAGTGACAGATATATTGATTCCATAAAAACTGCTTAACAGTGCAGCTGTGTCCATAATTGATGTATAAAACGTGGGCTGCACCGGCAGTGTACATAAGACTGATTTGTGAATATTCCAGCTCATCGCGGCCTTTGTGGGCCTTTTCAGTTGTCCGTATTTATTTAGGAAGCCTCCTTGCTTGATATGTTAGGGTATGTGTGAGGCAGTGGAGCTTTCCAACCGTTCTGCAATTCTCGTGGGCTGAGCTAATAATAACGATGTTTGTAGGCAAGATTTAGACTCAATCTATCTCTCTGGAAGGATAGAATGGTAAGGACACGGAACAGTCACTCTCGAGCAATTCGTGCCCTGCGTGATCGCATTCAGTCTTTCAGACTCAGTCACTTCCCAGTCAAGATTATCAACGCAGTGTAGGAATTGCCGGCTGTATTCGTCAGTGTTATCGGTAGCCATTTTTGGTGAGCTTCGGACTGAGGACGAAACAATGCCGGATGGAGGATGAAGGATGGTGGACGGAGATTGGGAGGTTAGGTGGTGGCTTGGTTACAACCCTCGAGGAAGACACGTCAAAGATATCTTCAACAAGCTGATCGCACCCTTCTCCCCAGCCCTAAATCTCAAACGCTAAATATATACCGTCAGAATATCTTGCACGTGAATAATTATCCAGTCATTAAGAAAAAATGTTCTTGGAGAATCTATCACCATCAACGGATCAAAATATGTGTTCTAGTACGCTGGCTGGGGAAGGAGAGTCTGAACGAGTGTTTGAGGGTCCACCCTATAGCACTTCTATAGTACGTGCTGATGCTCTCAGTAACCCTTCAATTATTTGTCGATTTTCCAAGACATTGGAAAGGGTCCTACGGCTTGATGCAACATATCGAAAGGCGGGGTTCGACTTTCAACTCTATGAATATAGTCAACGTTATGCATCAATAAATAACTTCTGGGTAGTTGAACTATGTCACCAAATATGCTTTATCTATATTCAAATATTCATACCAGTTCAATAGAAGCCTGCAGCTTTGAGAGATCCCCCTCGACATACAGTATTGAGACTGGTGCGATTTGAGCTGTTAATAAGCGAGATAGTGAGCCCCTTTATTTCTCACAAAGATACAAAATAATTACCTTTCGCGTGTATATTTACTGCATTACATTCCATCGGCCCACAGTACTTGAAGACCATTGAATGCCTAAATATTTGAGACTTTGCAGAAAACTCCAGAAAGAGCGTTGAGAGCATGGGAAATGAGACCTGATTTTTATAGACCCCACTTCTAAAGTGCGGCTGTGAATAACAAATACCTGACGGTTGACCGCTGGAACAAATAATGAAGTATAGCATGCTTTGCAACCAAGTTGATTTGGCTTTCTAAAGCTGGTAATGGCTATTGTGGCATGGGCGAGATCAGAGAAAAAAAGTTAAAAAAGAAAATACCATGTCCAGGATTTGTTGCTGCTCTCAGTAGTGTATACTTCTGGATAGCACTGCACCCACCAAAAGCTGGTTCTGTAATTTCCTATGGCGAGTAGCCCTTTGAAGAGACCGTGGAAGAAAGGGGAATGTTAGAAAATATTTGATTCCGGCTCTGGACAGTAATGCCAAGCTGATACTGGATGTACCAGTAAGGGCTCTCCTAGAGCAGGCCTACCCAGCTCTGGGGGAAAGGATTTCTACTTATGTGGAGTAGCTTCTTGTGGTTTATGAGATGCCTAGAGTTCTCTTGGGTGTTTAGTTTTTGAACTGGCTTGGCCTGCTACATTAACTTATCAGTCTATCCTATGTGTTAAGGAAGAACAGGAGGAAATAACTTGATAGTTATATCGTTGCATCGTTGCATTAGTGTGCTGCATTGTTTTTGGTAGCGCAAACAGCAAACCAATCTTTTTCCGCCAAAGAGTAAACCTAATTCTTCGACGCCATTAATACTTGATCAGTTTACGTCTGTAGAAAACTCCAAATTATGTCCACTCTCTCTCAAGCGGGGAGACTATGCCGCAACCTTTTATTGTAGCTCTTTTGATCTCTTTGGAATCTTTCATATATTCACAGCTGGTGTTGATACCGCAACGTTCCAAGGACAATACTAAATGGTTGGGAACGTGTGAAACATTCGTTATCTCTACTTCCTTGTGAGCGTTGGCCTGGACTAGAACGTATAATGAAAACAAGGTGCACCAAACTTCTTATGCTCAAAGGTTAGCTTGTACCCACTGGAGACTCTTAGATCCTCTTTCTAACCTTTCCTTTGTGATGTCGTAAAAACCGTGGCATGCAACAACGTTCCGTCGGGATTTGCTGATGCAGCCCAATTTGCATTCGATATTATTGATTAGAGGTTCTTCAAAAGTTCTTCCAGGCCCATAGAGCAATCTTTGCCTAGTGAAAGTTAGATGAGAACGGAGCATGTAATTTGACAGTCAGAGTCTATAAATACTTGTCATAGGCACTGGGATGGCGATTTTCTATCATGTTACCATTTGAATGCTCTCTCTGTAGCTATTTTAAAAACGTTGAAGACTAGCCAGGTCTCTATTCGCTGAAACGTAGCTAGAGCATTGCTTAAGGTATTTCTTTTCATTTCGGCAATGTGACTAAAACTACTCAGCACAGCTCCCACATCAAAAAATCACTTTCTGTACTCACACTCATCCTTCTTCCATGTTCACTCTTTCTAGCCACAGAAACTCACATATCATACCAATCCGTCAAGGGCCCCACCTCCCACAACCGAGGACAGGCCTGCCACCATTTCCCAAGTTTTGCAGCTCCAAGTCAAACTCAACATCAATCTTTACGCCCACCCACCCACCCACCCACTCTCTCAAACCCGCCAGCCCCCCCACAACCACCCCCTCACCAACCTGACCTCCAACAGTCCCCCAATCAACACCCCTGTCGTCCCTCAAACATCCCGCAAATTCCACATCGACGTCTCCAACGCTCTCTCCCAAAACCAGACGCATCTTGTCCGCTTTCACCAGCCCACTGAACATGTCTTCGTCGATAATAACCGTTCCCTCTTCGTCGCTCGCAAGAATACAAGACAGTGTCACATATCGCTCAAGTGCCTGGCCCGCGAATAGGCGTTTGACCTTCCAGCCCTGATTTGCATGAAAATGCGCAATGGGTGGGGAGTTGGTTTTGGATACCAGGACGGAGGACGGGGGCGTGGAGTATGTATGTGGATGAAGGAGCGAACTGGGGGGGTTTTTGGGGGTTGGTTCTGCGGGCATAGTATTTGATTATGCTATGCTCTGAGTGGGTTAGTTTGGGGTTTGATGAGACGGCGAGTCTACCAGTGACTGGAAAAGGTACGAGAGATGGAGATAGAGGATACAAGTATCTACTCGAGGTCTGGAAACGATCCCTTCGTAGATGTAGGAAGTGCCCAGTTCATTGTGTAGCCTCTCCACCCGAATTTGTAGGCACAACTTCACAACGGTCATCTGGTAATGCTTAACTGCATATTACTATTCCCACCCAAGCGATTGCTCAACACTGTGCACCAAGCTAGTCTTTACTACAAGCAACAATGCAGGCTTCAGCCCACGCAGAGATAGGCCTCCGGAAAGTGTCAGAGTAAACACCAAGTAAGATGGGGTAGTCGCGCATACAGCGCAGCAAAGCCCCGCAACCTAGCGCCATGCTACAAGCGCTTTTGAAATTCAATTCACACAAATCATAGATCATGCCCCCAAAGCTCCATAACCCAGATCAGTGCCCCGCCCCATTGCATCCTATATTCCAGATCCCAAATCCCATGTCCCATCATAATTTCGTGCAGAGTCTGAGCCAACTCGTGTGACAAACAAACTAGACAAATCCGCCTTTTTCGTCATGCTTTTGAGTCGTGGCCATCTTGGTCTAAAGCCGAATGCATGCAGTCGTGAGTCTATTCTTCCATCTCTTCAAGTTCCCTCTCCTTCCTAGCTAGCTCTTCTCGCATGGCTTGTGCTTCACGCCGAAGCTTCTCTTTCCTCAGTGCCTTCTCGTCTGTCGAGGGACCGGGGTTGGCACCTGATGCTGAGGCGGATAGCTGCCCGGGAGACAGACCGCGGGGCAGGCCAGATAGTGACGGGTCGATATTGGAGTCCTGGGCCCGGGATGGGTTGAGTAACGAAGATATGGTCCCGGGCCGGTGCGACACGGGAACATCAAGTGTTTTCGATGCCTCCTCCTGGTCCAGTGTCGCACTGAGACTGCGTTTTCTGGGCGACGGGGCAGAAACTGGGGGATCAACAGGCGTCAGTGGTCCTTGCGGATTTGAAGTCGACGAGGAGTTGTTGTAGGAGTAGGTAAAATCAATGGCGATGGCACCCCGGGGCTCTGGAGGGTCAACCTCGCTGGTGTCGATGGCGCTAGTGGGATCTGGGGAGACAGAGGATTCCTCAAACTTTGGTTCTGTGTCGCGTGGCCGCGGTGAGTAGATTGGGGTTTGCGAAGCAGTGTCTGAAGCAGGGACAACTCGTTTCCGCCTCTTGATTTCCTGCTTCTTCATGGTCACTGGCCGATGACTGCCGTGCAACTTGTAGTACAGTCCTGAAAGAGGTTAGCCAGGGAAAACTACAGAGTCCAAGACTCAGGCGCAGCACGGGAAGACGTACCACATGCATTGCAGATGGTGTGCCCGGACTCGTCTCTCCTCCATAATGGCGTAATAGTGGTGCCGCAGTTCTGGCAGGCGATAATGACACTCGTCCCTCCGGCAGCACCGTCGCTTCCAGCGGCTGCATCCGCCGAGCTGGCGGGTGCATTCGCCTGTGCAAGGGCAAACTGGGCTGTCTTGGAAACGCGGTTGTTGAAGGCCGGACATCCGCTACAGCCGACCTGGCCGCCGGTCCCGTTGCATCGGCCGCCGCCCGGACAGGTGCCCGTGGCCACATGGTCGACGGCGACATAGGTTGCGCCCCGCGGCGAGCTGGCAAAGGTTCCCGGCGGCGCGTCTCTGTCGTGGCTCTGGCCTGGTGCAGGGCTCTGGTGAAGGGGCAGAATAGGCGGGGGTTGGGTGTTGCGCTTCAGGTTAGTTGGCCGCGACTGATTCCGGGCCTTGAAGTACAGTCCGCACGCATTGCAGATGGTCTCGCCTGTTGGCGAACGACGCCACAGGGGCGTCCTAGTGGTCCCACAATTGCTGTCCCCTTATCAGCATTATCGTTGCTAGAGGCTGGGCAACGACACCACGCTGGCGAGCGCAGCGACGATGCACAGCGGCGACGGGAGTAACTCACCTGCAGACTTGGCCCGCAACCGGAGCACTTCCTCCGCTGACGCTTTGGGCCGGGTTGGATGCGGGACTTGCGGGCGCCGACGTCTGCTCTGGCTGCTCTGGCTGCTCCCCGCGCTGGAGGGGGACGGTGTCTTCGAGCGAGTGATAGATTTCCGACGGCGAGTGCGCTGCGGCCGCCGTCTGTGTGCCCGGTTGATGCCGCGGCGAGTGCGAGCCCTGGGCCCGGGTCAGCAGGCTGAGGCTTTCGGCCATTTCGATGTCTTCCCTGCTGGGCTCGCGGGAGAGGTTGTGCGGATGCGTGGGAGTGGGAGCCAGCGACGTGCCTCCGCTGGCAGAGCGGTTCGCCATGTCCTCGAGAGCCTCGCCGGCAGCAGGCAGGATGGTGCGGGCGTGTGACCCGGGGGGCGGCGGTGGTGGTGAGAGGCGGCAGTGGGTGGTATGATGCTGGACGGCGGAACGAGCGTGCACCACGGTCCTCCGGCGCAGACACACACACGCTCTGCTCAACGCGACGGTGCAAGTGTCGAGAGGGTCTCCAGACACCAGGCCAGAACAGCCGTTACGTGGGTGGCGGCAACGTGACCTCGAAGGATCAGAGGATGTTCAGTGCGTGCCCGGTCTCTCGAAGCGGTGCGGTTCCTGTTGCGTGCGAGGGCCTCGCCAAACACGAGCGTGCATGTATGGGCACTGGGCAGGCGGGAAGGGTCATTCGTAGCGCGTCCAATGCGTGCTCCGCTGTTGAAAGGGAAGCGTGCTGAGCTTGCCTCGATATGCCCCAGACGATGAAAGTCGAGTGCGCGAGGGTTTCGGTCAGATGGCGGCGAATCAGTGCCTACGCATTTGCAATCACCAGCAGGTCCCCTGCGGCCGCCCTGGCGATGGGCCTGGGGACGACGGCGCGCAGCACCGCAACACCACACGAAGGACGCAGTCGTCGCAGCAGTCGGGCGACGCGTTCCACGCAGCAACTTGACAGCCGCCTCCCACAGGCGCAAGCCGTGGTCGCAGCGCCCGGCGATCCCGTGAGGGTGCGAAGAAGCAATGCTGGCTGCGCGTCCGATGCAGCGTCCCCAGACGCCTGGCAACTGACAAGGCCGCTAGCGAATCCGAGCCTTTGCAATGGAACGCTTCCCGCTTCCACCCGGCGAATCAGCACCGCCCGGATTGCAACACACGCGCACTGCGGCAGCTGGGCGTGGAGAAGACAAGCGCGCGGATGAGCACGTGATTGACTATCTAACACCACCACCACACTTTGCGTTCTGTAGACACTTTGTAAAATCTAAAGCGAGGCCGCCGCCCCGCCCCTCCCCGGCCCTGCAACCGCGCAAATCCAAATAGAAACTCGCTGGACGCCAGATCAGAACCCCTGCCCCGCCGTTCGTAGAGGGCTCCTGTTCAAACACAGATGCGTACAAGAATGGCACACGCTGCCTGTGCAGCCCTACCGTCTGTGGACAGACTGTCCGGGGATTCATCGACCGCCATCCCCCGACCTTGGCGAATGGTGCATCTACACCTGCTCGGCGCCCCAGCCGGCGTCCGCGTCACTGAAGCGTGTTAGAAACTGCTGTGAAGCTGACGTCGATGGAGTACCTACCGCATGTTCGCTGGAGGCTCGATCGAAGGAATGTACTCCAGCACGGCGTATCCAACACCGACGAAGCCGACAATCGCCCCGGGAATGATTCGATACCATCCGCTGCCGACGGCTACCGAGCCGATGAAAATGTAGACTGGGAGTGTTAGAGAGGAGTATTACGCTGGTCCGGGGTACGTACAGATTCCTCGGCCAAGGAAAGAGAACATGAAGGACGCATAGCGGGCGACCTGCTGGGGAATCTGGACCTCTGCGCAACCCGTTAGCCTTGGTTGGGCGGAACTGGCATACGTATGTGCGTATAAACATACCAAGATATGCGGTACCTGGAGCCAAGTTAGTAACCAGCAGCCAGCCTGTGTGAGACGAGTCCTACCAAGACCAAAGAGTATAAGGTATGCACCCAGAATGATGTTCGAACTGCAGGTCCGATCAGCACATGTCCCATCCAATCCACCATTCTGTCCACGACCCCAACTCGCTGCGATGTAGGTAGAGGCGTATTCGTCGACACATCGGGAACCGGCCGTCGGCGAGCGTCATCGAGTGGGAGCGACCCATCTGTTTATACACCCATCATCCCATCCGTGGCATCGACGGGGAACGACGCCCCGGAAGGTCGAGCTCCGGAGCTTGAGCAGTGTAGCACACGCCGGTCCTGCTCACCCCTATCTCATACTGCCACCAGATGAATGCCCCATGCACTCGATGCCGCTCTCCTCGCTCCTTGTATGTTTGCGCATCGATGCGCATCGACTCGGCCCGACCAGATTCGATTCTGCTCTCTCCCTCTCCTATATCCCAGACCCAGAACCGCGAGAGACTCACAAATGGAAATTAAAAATCTGGCCAATGCCGCCCAGAACCATAAACACCGCGACGGCGAAGTTGACCATGCGACTGTGGTTTGCATTAGCTGCGTTCTGTTGCCTTGATGATGTGCGCCTGCTCGTCTCCTCTTCTCCTGTGCTCGTGCCTACCAGCCCCCTCTCCCTCCCCTCATGCCCATGTGCATGAAAACAGCTGATTCAAGGCAAGCTGCTGTCTGGCGACTCCCGGCCTCGTAGCTCCTCCGGCTCCCAGTCAACAACTAAATGGAACCCAACTTACAAGATATCCGAGAAATCCATCTCTGCAGCAGCTCTCAGCCCGAACAATGAGTATGTGGATGCGAGGGTCCTTGGGGAGTAGTGCAAACGGCGCAGAGGCGGGCGTGTGCTTGGTGCTTTGCAGTATGGACACGGTGTTTGTCGAGCGATTCAGGTTGCGCAAGCAATGAGGTTGGAGTTGCTTGCTAGCTCCAAAGGGGAGGCGGCGGCGCTCGGGGCAGAGACTAATGCCAAGCCTCCGCTCGCTAGCCGTTCCGCACACGTCATGGCTAGGGCGGCGGTTGATTGGATGCAGCATGGACAGGATGGTAGAGGGTGGTGCACGACGCGTGGAGGAATAGGCAGCATTATTTCAAGGTTCATCATTTTGGGGTGGGCCTTGCGAGTATCTTGTGTGGGAGGATCTTGGGAGAATGGTGAAGCTGTCCTTCCTTTCTCCTTCTGCGTTCTAGCTACCCAGGGAGTTGGCCCGTTTGGGGGAGACGCAAGCAATGTCCTGGTGCAGGGTGTTCAACTGTACCATGGACTGTGGTGAGCTCTCCCACACAAGCGTCACCTCAATCCTCCTTCTTTCGCTTCACCGGAGACACGCTACTTTTGCGCGGCGACTGACTGCTCGTCACCGAAGACGGCGTTTCCTCTCTCTGCGTTGATACCCACTCCTGCAGAGTGTCCCCGTCCCATACATAACCTACTTGATGCTCTTGCCGCTCTTCGTGGAAGCGCTGGAGATGGTCTTGGTCAGAGATATCCCTGGAAAGCGGATCGTGAGCACACTGTCTAAACACGAATGTGGGCGTGGATAGAGTAAGATAATAGTGCCAGGGTGCAGGCCATGTCCAGGGAGGGATCAGAACCATATCTTGATCAGCTCCTCTGAAACTGCCGACGGTGTTAACACCCCCGACTCGGTGATGATGCCCGATATGAGATTGGGCGGCTGGAGAAGAGTTAGCAGGTTCAGCATACAGCTGAGAATGAAGAGCTCACTGTGAAGTCCACAGCATCTTCAGGTCGGTTGCCAGAGCACTTTGACCCGGCCACCTTCCCATTCATATCCGCAACCCCTTCGTCCTCTGGGCCCTGCTTCTCTCTTGCGTCCCCTTTCTTTTCGCCATCAGAGGTCTTGAAGTCCAGCACCTTCTGCTCGATTGGTAGGTCGAACTGGCTGAGCGGGAAGAGACGCACAAACTTGTGGCTCTCTGACACCACATAGAAAGGCTTGCCCTTGCTTTTGGCTAGCAGACCTAGCTGGTAAGTACCTAGCCGCGAGATGATGCCTCCGTTTTCGACCACGCCCTCAGCACCCACAATCACCATGTCTACCTTGCCCAGTGAATACGCGACTGCTGAGTCGGGAATCGTCGCTACAGGGACGTTGTGAGCTCGCAAATCTGCCACTATCTGCTGGCCCTCCCTGGCGTCGGACGACGCAGAGGATGAGAGGACATAAATGACCCGAAAGCGCATCGTGCTGGACTCTGCCGCCCTCCGCAGAAGCGCGCCCACCACTCTTGACCCGCCGTTCGTGAGAATCGTCGCTCCATCACGAATGAAATGTTTCCCGAAGCTTGCAATCTTCTCCCTGCTGGCCTTTGCGCGCTCCACAAACAGCCTCCCATTCGACAATAAGTGATTTCGTATTGCTCTAAAGTCGTCGCTGGGTCCCATATGCAGACTCGCCGGTCGGTTCAATGTGGTGATGAGGTACCGCTGGAACAAGTCTGTGCCCGCGGACAGGGAGATGGGATTGGGGATCGAGTTCTTGAGGATCGTCGTCATATCGTCGAGGAGTCGAAGCGTCTCGGCAACTGTAGAGACATTGCTGTGGGCGATGGCCTCTACCAGAGACTCGATCGCGGCGACAGGCATGGTGAGCTCGGGGTCTGAGGCGAGTATTGACCGATAGGTTGCGACAACATCGAATGCGGGGAGCGGATTCGCCTGGGTAGGAGTTTGAGGGTCCATTGCGGCTGAGAGTTTACTCTGAGAGTCGCAGACTTAAAATCTACTCTCAAAGTCTCGCGTCGCGGTATGTAGGAACGTGCAAGGCGAGTGCTGAATCTTGGAGGAAGCGGAGTGGCGGGGTACTCGATACCTTTCGATACCTAGTGAATGGATAGTCTGGGGACTGGGTGGTAGATTGGGTGCAGATGTGCGGCCGGTAAAGGGCGAGCGACACACGAATTGTTGCTTTGTTCCAATGTGTGGACTTTTGGGGAGGATCGCCAGTACGGCATGTTTTTTTTGGATGTTGGGGTTGACTCAAAGAAATGCCAAGCTTAGATGGTGCGCTAGCCGTTATCGTACTAGCACAATAACCTACTATGACCGGCCTCCAGACACACTTGTATAGTGTATTCTTTCTTTTAGGATGCATATTGGAACCACTGTGTTCAATGAACCACCTTCGCTCACATGAATGGGAGCAAAATCATCAGTAGTCTCGAAGTAGCGACATAATTCGCTGCGAATGAAGCGGCTGGCGCAATCAGCCGTATATTGCTGGAGGAGAAACGGGAACAGATGGCGCTGGAATGGCGCTGGATAACAACAAGACGTTGTGATCTATGGATTGCGGGAGTGGGGCAACAAGCTGCTCAGATAAAGAAGTTGGATAAGGAAATGGGCAATGGGGAAGGAGAGTGAGATCGGGAATCTTCTTTTGGAAGCTGAGTCTAACACGCCGTGACGCCAGTATGTTCCGTGTTGACGTTCTTCCTTCCTTCTTCCTCTTCATCCCCACGCCCTCCTTCTCAACAATAGAGCCAATCCAGACCGGCTTTTTTATCCCCAACATCTTTCAAGCAGTCTAAGATCTCAATGTAACCCCCATGCGAGAGCAACAAACGTCTCTCGTATTAGCTGGAATAAAGGCTTCAAGCATAGGGTCATCGCTCGCTCGTACCATGTCTGAGGGTCTTTGCCATTCGAACCCGTTCGGTCCCAACTCTTACATGTTCCCTCGCTTCCTGGAGTGACTCCCCAGAGGCAACAACGGAGACCAGCCGATGTCCGACAATGCACATCGCTTTTCCCTCAAGCTTAGTGGCATCGTGGAAAACCTGTGCGTTCTCTCCTTCTTTAGCCGGCTCGATGTTTATTTTCCGTCTAGACGAACCAGGATGTACGCTTTTGAGGGTTTTCAAACAACATTGAACGGTCGAGCAGACCGTGAAGCCACCGTTGAACGCCCAGGTGACCTCATTCAGGGATCCGTCTAGACATGCCATGAGAGTATGCGCGAAGTTGACATCTTTGCTGAGTAATGGCAAAATAGCCTCTGTCTCGCCGACCTGGAAACCAACTCGGTAGCCGACGACCTTAAGCCCGTCATGGGTGATTCTCAGTCTGATGGACAAACACCCTCTGTATGAAATGTTCTTCTCAATGAGTCCTGATATTGTTGAGAGAATGACACCATCAATCTTGGCTTGAAATCCTGGGTTGGACTTGTCCTCTTGGAATGGTGCAGCCAAACCGCTTTTGGTACTGTTTTCGACAAAAACCTCTTGACCGTGTAAGATTTCGCAGGCGGGGAACTGCACGATCTCTTCGCCATCACATAGAACAGTAACAACAATCTCTCTTCCTTTCAAATAAGGCTCGACATAGACTATTGGCTCCTCTTCGGTTTGCTTTGTCAACGCGTCGTGAGCCCACCTGCCCAACATGGACCAGTTGTTCTGTCGAGCATGAAAGATCTGTTCCGGATCGTCTGAACGTTTGATAACGATGTCTGCCAGGTTGCCAATTTCCTTACAATAGCTAGAAAGAGCCTTGGCGTCTCTGAATTCCTTTCCAGTACAGCTTGGGATCTTATTCCGAAGCATGAACTCGTTAGCCTTCGTTGGGTGCTCCAGCAGCAATGCAGCGCTCGGTGGTGCGAGACACAAAATGTCCTCTACAAGCTGTTAGGGCTCATTCTTCTAACCTGAGTGTTGTTAAAGACAGCTTACGCTTGAGAAAATATTGCCCAACCTCGTCTTTTACAAAGCTATGATCACTGACTATAACTATGTTAACACCTCGAGACGATGCTACTTGGGCAATGTCTCTGTACCATTCCTCCCCACGCTTATAGTCATGGCCGATGTTGGAGATTTTAGGATTTCCCCTGCCAGTTCCGGAATTTCCGGGCGCGACGAAGACGTGTTCGACTCCGTGCGACTCGCTCAGTTTCCATGCGAGAGCGTGTTCTCTCGACCCTCCACCGAGGACGAGGAGCACCAGTCTGTAGTCACCAAAACATCCCAACTCATGTTGAACGACCGTTTCGCTCGAGACCACGCTCTCGCTAAAGACCATTGGCTGAGTAATTCTTCCAGAATGTTTGTTCGATCTCAACGTTACCTCCGAACCGTCAATTCCGGACATTGTCATTCCTGATTTAGTCCTTGTCTTCTGGCAAAACAATCCCTTCTCCACTGGAACTTGAGATGGGAGTCCCTTGAACTGTCCTGGCTGGTAGGCTACCTGTATATTTGATTTTTTTAGTGGAGAGTCTGGTTCAAATATCGGTACAGGTAGAGCCTCGGAAATGCTTGTAGATTCGTAGGATTGATATGTTTGAGGACCTCCGGCTTGGCCGAAACCTGGGTATGGAGTGGCCATGCGAACGGGCGAGTGCATACTCCGGATATCGTGAGCCACGTTCACAGAGTCGTTGGTCCTGCTGTTCTCTGGGCACCGAGCCCCTGGGTTACTTCCCTCGTCTTCCGCATGATTCTCAATGCCGAAAGTACTGTCGGAATTCATCATCTGCCTTTTTTGCGACGCCGTTTCCATGGTATCCACGGTATTCAAAGATTCATCATTCTTTATCACCTCCATTCCATCAAGCCCTCCAGCCTTCAAATTTTTTGGCGTCGATTCGTCCTGACTTTCCTGAATCGCTAATTGGACCTTAGGCTCTTCCACCGTCAGCCTGCCATGCCTGGCCCTCGCCTGATATGTTCCACTGTTGGAAGGCCCCGAGTTTGGCGAATTGTTGCATTTGATCTTGAATGACCCCGTCTTCCGGGTGCTTTCGATGTCTCTTTGCACCTGAATACTGATGGTGCTGAGGGCTCGTTGAATGCTTTGACAAAGCCGATCATTGGTGATAGGAGGGTTTGAATCTCCAGCCGTCAATGGTATGGCCGAGGTAGTGATACGTGAGAAGGACGTTATGCCCTTGATCGAACCGTTTTCGGCGTCGTTGTTGCACGTGGTGTATTTACCTTGGGTTGGAGTCTTCACCGCCCCCAACGTCGTGAAAGTCGCTGGCTCGTGAGATCCATGCTTGTTTGCTTTGGGTTCGGCCACTACTACGCGAGAGAATTCTCTCATGTGCGAAGCGAGTGACTCTCTTATCCCCGAAGTCGTCATTTTGGAGGAAGCTTGCCCTTGATGTTGGTCTTGTTTTACCTTCGGTGTTTTAAGATGATGTTCTGCAGTCATATGTGGAGGAGATGTAACTGCTGCTTTCATGGCAACCATTACGTGAGGAATCTGAACGCTCTCCGGGTGGCTTTCTTTTCTAATTTCTGTGTTTGAGCTTTCCTGTGGCGTAGTTGCGGACGGTGTCGGGTTTGTGACTTTGAAAATAGCATTCTCTGCTTTGGGCTGGAAAGAGTTGCCTGGTAATGGGGGCTGAGATGCCGGGTTGGCAGCCATCGATTGTAGTCGAGAACCTATAGATGTCTGCATCACGGACCCATGGGGTTTCGCTGCTGAATTTGAGGCTGTGGGACGAGGCAGTCGCGAGCGACCTTGTTCTCCACTTGCCGCCATGCTAGATATTGAGATGAAACGGTCAAACAGTTTCAGGGAATGTGTGACGCGCCGAATAGTGAACGGTATCGACGTGCTATCGTGATGCAAGTTGCTCTCCCTATAGGTTACACTCGCCTTTGCTTCCCTCCTCGAGGTGGGGACCTTGGAAAATGCTGGAGCTTTGCGAAGCTCGAGCCTGGAGATGGAAACCAGTGCAGGGAAATGGGTTTCTGGGAACGCTGGTGTCTGTTGTGCACAATTGCTGTGTGTGTGCGATTCCTTCAATGAGCACGCGTTTCGACCTGTGGCTTCAAAACAGAATGCGTCGCCTACCACGCGACAACCTTAGCTACAGTGGAGATGGCTGGCAGGAGAACAGAATGTTGGGAAAGGATTTGTGGCACCTACCGGAGAATGACGATCACGTGGTAGTGGTGGCTCCGTAAAGGGGAATATACTGACGATGCGTGGTTCGAGGTGACTCAGCAGAAGCACTTGGTCAACAACACTTTGAGATTACGCGGGAATCTAGGAAACATGTACCTCTTTGGCCTTAATTTCTGGAGAGTATCTTCTGGTTTGACAAATTGTTGTTATATTCCCAACTATAGCAGTGTGCGTGTTGGGGAGCTAGGAGGGCTAGCCTTACCAACTCTACTAAACAACAAGCAACAGTGGCAAAACTAATATAAGGCACGATACCACAGGTAATTTAGAGGCTATCTAGGTCTAGTATTTAGATAACACATAATAAAACTGCTCTGTGAAAATCAACCTCAGTTCCAAAGGTACTTACTTACCTTTCGAGAAGCATCTTAACAATCAGTTAGTAAGCCCTTATATAGCTCTTTATCTACTGCTAAGACTAATATACTATACTACCTTCTATTTAGATCTACATGTCCTTCTGAAGGGAGTAGGGCCTCACTTTTGCAAAGCACCTCTGTAATTTACAAAGTATCTTGTGCAACACTTGAAGGGGAAAGCGAGTGATTCCATTTTAAATACTAGCGCAAACTAAATTATAACCGGCACCACAAAAATAATAGTCTAAAACAATGCTGGGAGAGAAGAGAAAAATTCGACCATGCAAGAAACAAAACTCCATCGCAATATGCAGCCAACACCCTAATTCCAAATGCCATGTCCCGTTTCCATATTCCGGGCATCAACATGTACATGATGATAGCCCAGACCCGTTGCTGTCATTAGGGAATATTGTCAAAAAGTCCAAGTGATCGCTTATGCCTGGAAGGCAGGATCGCAGACGATGCTGCCAACCTCAGCCTCCATGGGAACGGAGAAAGTCCAGGCGCCCTTGCCACCATCACCGAATGTCTTCTTGTTCTTGTTGTCTCCGCGCGAGACCTTGATAGTGCGGCCGGTGACGGTAAGGACCTTGCAGCGGTAATCCTGCTTAGCGACGAGCTTGCCAACAGTGAGAGTGACAGAGTTGTAAGGGCCTTGGCTGCCGATGGGGGCTTTGGCCTCGCGGACACCAGGGGGAAAGGTAGTCTGGGTAGCGAGCTCATCAGGGCCAGAGAGCTGGACGGTGAGTTTGAGGTCTGAAGGGGCCACCTTGACAAAAGCAGGGTCGCAGACGACCTTGGCAACGTGGACGTTGGGCTTGACAAACTTCCAGGGGCCCTTACCGCCATCGGCGAAGGTGATGTCGACATTGTCACCGCGTGTGGCGACGTAAGGAACACCAGCCGAGTCAAGAGCCTGGCAGCGGAGGTCCTGCTTGGCGATGCCCTTGCCAACCTGGATGTTGATGTTGCTCACAGTGTTCCAGGAGTGGATGCCCTCGGCCGGCTTTCCGTGAGGACCCAGCTCGTGTTCGCTGAAGACGGTTTTGGCGGAGCCAAGAGTAACAACGACCTCGTTCTTGCCACCATGGCCACCGCCATAGTTGTATGGGGAGGCGAAGGCAGTCGTGGCCGAAACGGCGGCGAGGAGGAGAGTAGTGTACTGCATTGTTGTGGATGGGATTGTGGTGGGATATTCGATAAGGACGCTGGTTGGGGATCAAAAGCGATCGTATCTAGGAAATAGACAGAAAGAAAGAGGAAAGACGAGCTGATGTTGCAGTGGTGTGTTTGTAGTGTGATGGTAGAAAATACTCTGGCGACCGTCCATGATTCTTATACCTACTCATGTTGGTTGATACTTGCCGTGGAGCGTCCGTAACAATGTGCCAAGCCAATCTAGACATCCAGTCTTCGCCTTACAAGAGTGAGATTCGAAAATAAGTCCTTAAGAATATAATTGGTAAGTTGTTTGCAAACGCTGGATTAGTCACACTAGCAGGCCATGTTGACAGGGGGTGAGCTGGCTCAGCCTCAGATCTCTCAGCACGCTGCCGTCAGCACCACCTCAACACCCAACCACCTCCTAGACTGCGATGATGCTTGGTTGTAACCGCCATATGGGAGAGTGAAGTATCACGACACAATCATTTCCGATGCTTTAGGTGATGATTGGAAATGGGTTAGACAAGACTCTCCACGAGCGCCGGTTCAGACTTACTATGTCGACTGCACATCCCAGCTCTCTTCCCCCTATGAGAAGTTTCTCTTGTGTTGGGCAAGGTCCCGTATTAGTCAACGGGTCTTGAAATAGGTTGTCTTTGGGAATGGACGATTTGCCCTGTGGAGTTGGTTAGCGCATTGCGGGGAAATTGCACTTCTCTTTCACCGCTCAGCACTCACCTCCCCGTTATCACGCTAGATATGCCGCTGCTCATCAATTGTTTTCCTGAAATGGAACAAACCACAATGCCATTTTCTGCACAAGGCTGATCATTGGCTCGCCGTCCCAGCCACCTCTCGACTTTCTTGAGCAGTTACTCAGCGGGTGACGGTGGGAGTCAAGCCACGTCCGGGCGAAGCTATACAGGCGTCAACATCAGCAACCAGCAACCTTGGGAGGTCGCCAAGTCGGGACCTTGGTCTTCCGACTATCTGGGAGAGTGACTCTGCTGCCTTTTCGCAATCACCTCGACCTGAGCATGCATTGTCTCTGATTTCAGATGCGATCGGTCTCGATATAGTAACGGCATGTCAGTGGACTCTGTGCGCAATCGCCAGCCGTACGAGTCCATGGCGCTTTACTTCTGGCTCTGCATTCGTTTTTTGGTAGAGATGTCAGGGTCCAGTCCTTCTCCAAACCATGCATAGAGGCAGGGCGAAGACGCGACACGAGAATAGACGTGTGCAATGGTGACGGCAGTGGCTCTGCAATTCTGCCAGCCTGGCCGTTATTTTTGTGTTCTAATATGAGCGCTCATAAAAACTGGCAGCGAGTTAGGATGAGCTTGCTACGGGCAATGGTGTTTGTCGTAGATTGTGAGTTCTGACGGTATGGCGCTGTTGGTAAGACGGTTCCTCCGAGGCAGTGTCGATCTGCCAGGGAGCCCAAAAAGCTGTTGGCTTCAGATAGATGAGTGACTACAAATAGAGGTCCAATCGGTTGGATGGAATGGTTGGACGAACCATTCACGGTTCCGTCTGATGAGGCCCTGCGCGGGACCGAGTGAAGGACATATCACGTGATGTCAACAACTGCAGAGCATCTGACCCGTACCCCTCCTCGCAACGGCTTAAAGATAATGGAAGAGAGTATCTTCTCGGAGCCTGAGCTGCGAGCAATGTGTCATTCTATCTCATGATGATTGTCACGTGGTAGCTCAGCAACTGATAGATCTCGGGAACCTCGGCATCATCGTCGATTTCCTCGGTGTGTGATGAAGTCGCCGTCGCTATCAACGGTGATACCACCCACACGACATTGTAGACATCTACCCTTGCTGCGGCAAAGGAAGCTCCGTCTGTAGATAGCCCGTTCGGCTCAAACTCCGCATGTGTCGTGTTAATCTGGGCCTGTTAATTGTGTATCTGCGGCTCTGATAGACTGCTCCTCACCACCATGTCCAAACTGTCACCGAGTCTCAAGACGCTCATAAACGCGGCCCATTCACGCCCAGGCCCCGTGCCCGCGCCGCGAAACATTGATGCTGTCTTCCGCCGCATCGAGCGCGAGGCGGCAGCACACAAGCTCAGTCGGCCATCATGGCTCGCGCTGTCGACGGCGGCGACCATGACCATGAACTCTCCCGAATCCATGGTGGCCCTGTATCGTACGGCGAGCAAGTCGCAGCCCGAGAGGGAGAGCGTGGCGATCGCCGAGCTGATGCGGGAGGTGGGCCTCAAGTGCATCGGATTCAATGGTGTGAGTGCCACACATATGGACGCGAATGGACAATGGCTAAGAAATGGGTGATAGGTCCCCCGCACAATCAACATGCTCAATGCCTTCAAAGCAGCGCTCCCTTCCTCTGTCGTCTCCGCGCTGTCGACAACCCCAACTCGCTTACCCACCCCGTCCAACATTGGTGATATCAACGATCGTGGCCGCAAGCTCTGGGACTCGATATACCGGCCGCTTGAGAACAAACTCGTCACCAAACTTGCAGACGCCCACCCCGACCTCCCCGTATTCATCATCAACGGCGAATACGGTGCACTGTTCAGTGATCCTCCCCGACACACTGGCGCGAATGTGGGGAGGATAACCACGAGTTTGGTGGCGATAGCGTGTCTACGAGCACAACAGGGTGTGGGGCCACAGGTCCTGAGTCACGTGTTTGGGCTGAGGAAGGCGTGGGATGATGGGACGTGGAAGAGCGAGCCCAAGGCGGGAGACGAGGACGCCATCAGGTGGCTGGTCAGCGATGAGGGCTGTACTTGGGCGCTAGAGAAGGTGGACGAGGTGGTCGAGGCACTTGGGGGGGGAGGGGGGTCGACGTTTGCGCCCGTCAGAGCGAAGCTGTGACCCCACATTGGGCAGGTATGGGTGTGCCAATATCACCACCGCTCAGGCTCACCCTCGTTGTGAGAGCCACACAATGATTACATCGTAGAATAGATCTGGTCCATGTGTTCGCTTTGCAGCCGTAATCTTTCATGGAGAACACTGGATGATATCGATCTCGTTACATGCAGTGTGAACAGACTTGTTGCGCCCCCTTGGATCCCACAATGGTTTTGAGAAGATACTTAAAACATACATCCAGGTCGAGGAGTGAAAGATATCTTCTAACTCCGGCTGCATATAATAATCCATTGTATGCACACAGTCGACAGTCTGGTGGGATCATTGAGGGCGCGATACTTGTTCCTCCCGAGGTAGTTGAATACAGTGATCACATGGGCTTCTCCGCTCGATCGCTCCCGGACTACACCTACGAGGTATACATTGAAAAGTGGTCGGTGGAGGCAAGAAAGCTCACATGCAGAGCAAGATGCCCCAGTATCTGGTGGAGTCTTCCGGGAAATATGCAGATGTTAATGGGAATTCCTGGTCCCCCCCTACACTGGTCAGAGGAGATATAAGGAATTTCTATGGTGGGTATTCATTGTCTTTGTTATAGTTAAGGCGATGTCTACGCAATGTCCAACAATCAATCAAGCAGATTGTAAGACAATCAATGAAACAGACTGGCTACAGATGTCATGAAAGTTTCTAGTAAACAGAAGTGATCAGAGTGACCACATTCGAGAGAAGACGGGGAGGCGTGTATGTTAGACTACTCAAGAGGCCTCTTCATAAGGGCATTGCCATCCAACGATGATACTCGCCACAGAGGTTTCTTGTCTAGACGTGTTGGGGTGGATGCAGAAAACAGCCTGATGGGGGATTTCAACAATAGATAGACTCCAGTTAACAATATCTCTCTACTATCCAACATTAGAAGTTGTATGGGAAGTTTGCATTAGATACTGTCAGATAATGGGGGTATCGATTGTGGCTGGGATGGATGTTACTATAAAAAGACGTACCCCACCCAAATCAAAGGAAACGAATCTCCGATTACTGTAAGAACTGATATACTTTCAGGCGACGTGAGAAGCCTCCATTATGCCCCTCAAGCCATTCACCAATTGAGAAAAGAAATTTAAACACTAAAGAGCAATCGCCAGGATTATCGCCAGTAGTATCGCCTTGGCGGAAACAAACAAGGTAGACCCACTTCCCTTGGCATCTTCCTTGTTGATTGATGCTGGTGCGCCCGAGCCAGAGGGACAGGTCAGGTTGAACGAGGCCGTCGTGGAGAGCTCATTGCTGATGCCGAACTTCGCCTTGTTATCCGGATTCGAGTCTCTCAGCGCATACCACCACACGTTCTTCCTCCCAAAGAGCGAGCAGCCAATGGCATCCCAATACCCCTTCGCATTATCCGATGTCGCCTTGGCCTGGCCCCAATCTGGGCCAGTGAGCGGCCAACCTGTCTCAGTGATCCAGACAGGTTTGGTGCCCGCGGCTTTTTCAGTGCTGTTGAGGGCGTAGTTGAAAACGTTGGTCGCGTTGGAGAAGTCATTGCCCTTATCGTCTTCGTAGTAAGGGAACATATTGGCGCCGACGAAATCAACCTCGTCGATGACAGCCTTGTTCGACTTGTTCGCCCATGCGCTCCATGTATCGACATGGCCTACGGGCGTTCGGCGGAGCGACGTGTTGCCTAGTGCTTCGCGTACGTCTTTGATGAATTTGACGATAGTCTTTGCGTTTTGGCCAGGGCCGGCCTCGTTTCTGACACCACTCTCTGAGACGCGGTACAAATCCTCGCTTCCGACAGAGACGCCAATGATGAGGTTGGTAAAGTTTGAGCCATACTGATCAATTGCTTTGGTCAGAGCATTGATCTCGTTGTCGATGTTTGTGGTTCCTGAGCACCACAATCCAAGAAGCAGCTTGGTGTTTGTTTTGATGGCGGCGGGAAACGCCTCAATCGGATCATCCTTGGATGGTGCTTGAATGTTCGTATACAGACGTACGCTGGCGAATGAACCTGGAGACCCCTTGAGGTTTTGTGCCGTCTGAAATTCTTTTTCAAAGTCGGCCTGCTTCTTGACTTTGCGATCCGTGGTTGTTGACCCGGAGTTGAAGCCAAGATAAACCTCTTGGGCGAGTGCACCACCCAGGGACGCCGCGGCGGCGAAAAAAACTGCAACGCGCATGTTTGTAGTGTGTAGTAATGAGTGACTTGAAGGTAAAAAAGCGGCGGAGAAGCTCCTGCACAACAAAAACAGTACGATCGGATGCTTAAGTAAATGCTCCACCATTTTCAGGGGTCCAAAAGAAAGGTGCGGAAACTCCCATAAACTCCATATTTCCCGAGCGCCATTCTGCACGTCTGTAACACCATGCGCGGGGGTGAACTAAAAAGATCTTCGATGATTGGGCTGCGATGGCGATGATGGCGTTGTGACAACCTTGCACAACGCTCAGCTGAAGACTTGGCAAGCATTCTGTGTGGGCAGCCTTCTCGTGTTTCGCTTTCCAGCCTTGGACCAGTGCCGCCATTGCTATGTTGGGGGCGTGGCAAACATGAGGTCGTTATGCAGATCGTCGAAACTAAATCAGGTGCTTGGATCATGGCAAACAACGGGAGAGTGCGTGGATGTGATCTTCGTTCGCATCTTTTCTTCTCCACAAAAGAGCTAACGCGGTCGAGAAAGCGTAGTGGTGCTTGAGACGGCTATGCGTCGTCTTCTGCTTCGCTCGCAACTTCTTATCAATGGTGCTTAGGGGGCTTTCAAATTCTTTTCTGAACACAATCATTGTGGTACAGAAGTCAACCGAATATAGTCAACAATGGCTGACATTTCCCTAATTCTATAACATCTTCGGGTGAGAGTCACTTCAAGTTTAGAATTTTGAACCTAGAGAGTATTTTGACCTCCTTCGCTTCATAACACAAGCCTCCGATGCTACCGCGTATGTATTATACATGGATGTAGAAGCTTCCGGGTAACGGACAAGATCGCGACGATATGCGGGAAGAAATCAACCAATGCGGCGCTTGCAAGGAGAGGGCTTACAATTGGACCAGGGGGAATCCATAGAGAGCGATTTTGTTCAGCCATGCGAAAGAATGAGCAGCACATAGGGCGATTGTAGTCGTTGTTGTAGCTTGGTATATCAAAGCCAGATAAATTGCGCCAATTAGTATGGTGTCATTGCCTTGATTGTGTCAACAAGACTGAGCTGTAATCTGAGCAAGACTACTCACCCAGTTAAACCATTGACAGAGCCGAATACCCGCAACAGACAGGAGAGTCTGGTCCCCAAGAGAGAATGAACAGGGCTCAGTAGTGTTGTAATTTCAGCATTGAGGTGACTGGACTTTCCGTATTCTATTGTTTTTGGATATTAATCTTCCGTGTATATCACTGCCTCTAGAGATGTAATTTTTTTATTTTGGGCCAGTTCTTTCCTTAATGATGGCGAGCGACGTGACGCACCCTAAGCACGAACTGTGAAATTTCATGGCCTTAGCATCAACAGGTTGAATATCTCTGCAACTCAGACAGGTACGCGAATCGAAAAACCACTGACAATTCCCCATTTCAAACCCCTAGTGGGCGTTTTGGAACCATATAAGATGCCTGACTGTAAACCTATGTAGAGTGAACGACACCAAAGACAACCCAGCTCCAGACGTGCTACACCGCTGATATCGAAAAGACTTGAGAGATTAGTGACCTGATTAACGCCTATGGCCGCATATACCGACTGTTCTGATAGCATCCCTCCCGCACTCAACGAGGAGAATCCCCCCCCCCCTCTGCCCTTCAATGCCTCCCCAAGCGTCCCCACCATGGTGACGGTACCTGATCCCACCAATCCTTGGGAGCAGCCTTGGACTCCCGTGTGTAAGTTTAGAAGCTCCATATCCCGCAGGCAATTATGAGCTGGGCTAACATGAGCAGCTCTACGCCGATTTCATTTCGTCCCTACTGAGATCATCGAGGCGATTGTTGAGCAGGCAATGACCATAGATGGTCTCTTCAATGCGCTTCTGGCTGTAAAATATAGGACATGGGACCGCAAATATGACAAGGTTATCTTCCTCCCACCTATTTGTTATGCCTCTCGTCTGCTAGGAGAATTGGCAAAGTGTGTCTTTATCCACGACGCGGCTTGGGTGGTCCGAGACATCAATGCCCGCCGTTTTCTAGAGAAGTTTCTTGAGAGCTTGCCGAATGACAAGGGATTGATGGCAGTACGAAGGGTTTGCTTCACTTCCTTCCACCGCTATAGGGGTATCACTATCTACGGCCCGAACCAAGACTTGGCGTTGATGGCGCGTTGCAAGGGTCTGCATCGGGTCTTGTTCACCTTCCATGTCGACGTCCTCATGAAAGTTACGGATACTGAGAATGGATCTACAGACGACGGATTCCCTTGCAAGCTTAAGAGCACCGATGATATCTTGGCATTTCATGAGCTTGAGAAGATCTTCAATTGTCAAGACCGAGAGAAGATTTTGTTCGACGGCATCACGGATAATCGTATGGTTGATAGGTTTAGCGGGGGTCCACTCGCACACCTCGAGACTCTAGGTGGCTAGATCGTCGATCGATTCACCGTATTCAAGACGACCAAGCCCAATGTTCGCGTCCCGAGAATCGATATCAAGTGGCGCGCGCACGCTCACTTTCGGCCCACCTTCTACGAGGACTGGTGGTAGAATCCGACCCTGGGGCGGTCGGCGACATAACTACGGACTCATGGGGAGCTTTGTGTATGGCTAGTGGATCCAGAACTGCGAATCGATTAGCCCTGTTTTGCCCTCTCCGTATCGGGTTCCACCAGTAATGGATGTGCAGATGACCTAAAGGTTGTTTGTGTGAAGACAACTTTGGGGATACCGAGCAGGTCAGTGAATTGGAGTATTTCAGAAGGGCATTGTATTATCTAGGGCACTTAGGGGATTAAAAAAGACAACAGAAAATCTGAAGATGTTGAAAGATTCGTAGTACATGATCAGGGGGTTAAATATGCCTGGATTTATACCTGTCCAAAAACTACCAAGCAGGGTCTAGGCGCCTAGGCCCTGGATATGTGTCCGTACGTAGATAACAAAGGGGTGATGCATTGCCCTCGCGCGGAGTCACATGATCTTATCATGTGACGCCCGTGCGAAGGCTTGGCAGGGG
>ML977748.1:0-26462 GCA_010015725.1 Amniculicola lignicola CBS 123094 | reverse complement strand
AAAAGGAAAATAATAACTATACTCTAGTAATTAAGCTTTGTATAGATGGAGTAATTATAACTCCTAGCTAACTATTTAAGGAATTAGACCGCATAGAGATAGAAGTCCTAATTGCTAATAGTATCTTTAAGATCCTCCAATTTAACCTAGCTACCTACAGAGGCCAAATCTTCAACCTATATATAGTTAGAGAGATTAAGGGTAAGAGTACTTAGCTGTACAAGAAGTCCTAGCTTGTTTTTACTAGATATTTAGATAAGGAAAAGGAGGAGATCCTTACCTAATTGCCTATAATCTAGTAGATAAGCTAGAGACTTATCTTAGTAATTATACTATTACTAATCGCCTTACATAGTATATATATTAAGCTTAGAGATATCACCTAGGCCTATATTTAGGCTACTAATAAACTGAGTTATATATTATATATAAAGCCACTAATTAAGATAAGGGATACCTATCCTCTAAACACTATTTTCTAGATTATACGCCTGTTATATAGAGCAGCTAAGTTAGGATTATACTGGTTTAAGACCTACTATAATTACTATAGGGAGAAGCTCTAAATACTTAATTCTATGTACAATCCATGCCTTCTAATTATAGATAAAGGACCTATAACTTTTAGCATAACAGGCCTCTAGACTAATAATACCCTAAGTATTGTCACCCCCTTATTTACATAAAGGGAAGAGGATAAGCTTACTAAAGCTACCTTCTAAGTAAAGCTAAAGACTGTCCTTTCACCCAATTAACTAATTAAGTTTAATAGTGGAAAGATTACCCTTGTAAAAGGGAAGGTTATCCTAACTTAGAAGGGATAATCAAAGAACCTCTACGCAATTAATCCTTCTGCCCTAGATATAATATAGTAATATATTACCTAATAAGTAAGAGGAGTATACGTTGTATTAGTATATTAACCTAAAGCTTTATTTAATCTTTCAACTGCAGCCTAAATAGTCCTACTAAAAGATAAGGATATTAAAGCTCTTAACGCATAAATCCTATAGCAAATTAAGCACCCTAACTACAGCTTAATATTTATCCCCTTAGATCTACAGCGCACAAAGCTATTTATCTTTACTAATAGTTTATTTACTAATAATAAGGATCTTAGCTTATAACTTAGATTCCTTATTATTCTAGCTAAAGAATAAAGTAAGGGAGACTTGCATAATTTCTAGATCTATAGCAATATTATATATTAGAACTCAATTAAGTGTAAGAGGGTAATAAGGAGTATACTTACCTCTAAGCTATATAGTATAGTCAGCAGTTTCAACAATGCTATTATACTAAGCTCTATACTTCTCTAAGTCACCTATACACTAGCATTGCCCCTAATACTAGTTATTATATACATAGATTTGAAATCCCTATACAATTACCTTATTAAGCTTAGTACTACTAATAAGAAGAGGCTTATAATTAACATTATATCTCTTTAGGAATTATATGAAAAGAGGGAAATTATAGAAATTTAATAGATTGATAGCAAAGATAATCCTGCTAATACGTGTATAAAGAAGAGTCTAAATACTATAATAGAATCTCTTGTTTCAACTAACAAGCTTAATATTAAGGTTAAGGTATCTGTGGATCGTACTAATCTAGTACAGAGTACTTAAACTCTAAAACCCCTCTATATATAACACTAATTCCCTATATTACTTTGTACTTTCTATATATATATTTCTTATCTGCTAGATATAGATATACTTACTAAAGTTACTTATTTATATAAGGGAATATTGCATGTATTTAGAAAGTACTTTTTATTTAATATATATTAAAACACCTCCCCCCCCTCCTTCCCTATCCCCTCCTCCCCCAGAAAACTATAGAGAAGAATATTACACTAGGTGTAATACTAGTAGTATACACTATATAACTACTATATATAGGAACTACAGGTACCTACCTAGTAACTAGGTAGTGTACAATAATCCTTAAATAGAGAGGATCTAGAATTACTACTATAGTGCTATACGCACAGAGTTGCGTATAGAGCCCTATAGCTCTAGATAAGCAGTGTATAGAAGTAACCCTCCTAGCATATAATCTTGGCTATAAAAAGCTAGAGGTTAGTGCTAGTAGCAATAATTACAGCAATGTTGTATAAGGGCAGGGCAGTGACAGTAGTCTTATTAGCCTATAAAAAATACATTAGACACTATCTAAATACTGTACAAAAGACAAGGTATATACATTAATGTAGAGACCCTATATAAACTAGTAACCCTACTAGGTCCTAGTAGGTAGGACAACCTACCAGCAGCTGCCTAGAGTAATAGTAATAGCTATAGGGCCAGCAAGGCCCTGTTAGGCAGGAGTAGGCTAAAGAGCTATTATATAAAGGTCTACTATAAGTTAACTAATAAATTAAAAAGCTGCCAGATTCTAGAACGTATAGAAGAAGATGTAGAGGAGAGAATAAAGAAGAGAAGTAAAAAGGGGGAAATCTCCTAGAATCTTATACCTAGATAGCCTCCTTGAATAATAGTAATTACTACTTATACCTCCTTATAGATTGGTTAATTAACTTATTATCTAACGTACCTCTGTTTATACTCTATAATGTAATAACTTGCTTAACCCCTCTTTTAATATACCTCTATTCACATACTACGTCCTAATAAGTATATTTTAACTTGCTTAATCTTAAGGACCATTTATATGCTCTAGCTATTTACTAGATCTAGCTATAGAAGCTCTCTACACTAACTTACTAACTCTACCAGCTGTTTATATAGGAGCCTGAGCTATAAGGGGTGTAGACTAGGTACTAGAACTCCAAGATTTTGATTATTAATCAACGTACACTAGTGAATTATATCTATATAACCCCTTAGTGGAAACAGCTTTTATAGAGAGCCTTATCTCTAGGTAAGATCAAGGTCTGACCGCCCTAGATAAGGGTATAGATAAATTAGGTGAACCTTCCTAACCTAAGGTATACAAGGGGCTTATATAATATACAGGGCTAGTAAGGGAGGATATAGATTTGATGTTGTAATTAGGTATCTAGAGACTATAACTAAAGGAATGTATAGATAAAGTAACTTAATTAATAAAACAAAAAGTTGCTAGTATCTATATATAGATAATTTAGGGGTATTAACCAGCCTGTGTATAGGATTACATAAGCTTACCTTACGTAATTAACTGTACAGAGGCTTGGCAAGGGGTACCTAAAAGCTGAGCTTTCGTCTGACTCTAGATAGACATAAATAATACTAACCCCTGATTACGTACTACCCAGTTATATCCTATATATACATATACACCACAGACACGTATATTAGGATAGAGCTACCTATCTACAGTATACATTGAAGTCCATTCAACAAGTATAGTATATACACTAGCCTTATAATTCAAAGGTATATTATATATAATAGACTGCTACTCTATACACTTTAGCAACTAAGGGGAATATTAATACCTAATAACAAATATCAGCGTTATATAACTAGGTATCAAAAAGCTACTATAATAATAGACTTAGAAAGTTCTCCTTCTATATATTAGTATAATTGCATTAACTCTTAGCTTGCTTCTAGGTATAAACTCTACCTCCCTCTTACTCCTCTACCTAACTCCTCCTCCAAAGCCTGTTATATTCCTCCCTATGAATATACCTACCTCTAGCTTATATTATAGTAATAGCCTAAAGTAGTAAAGAATAGAGGTAGTTAATTATAAAATTAGTTTATCACTATAGGCCTAAATTTCCTTAGGAACCTTATTATTACTACCTTTGTTAAGGACTAATAGTAGAAGTAGCTAAATAGATATAAATAGCTGTATACTATAAGATAGTCCTAAGAAGTATATATTAAATATTAGGGCTTATAGTATTATAGTATAATAGATTAATGCTAGTAAGTATATCTAGTCTAGAAGTAAATATATACGTAAGTAGTGCTAGGCTACTACCTTATAATTAAGGGTATAAAAGTAATTATATATACACCTAAGGGAGCATATTATAACTTTAGTAATTCTTATACCTAGAGAATTTATCTAGTCTATATTCCTCTACCCTATACGTTTCCTAGTTAGTCTCTATAAAATTACTATTAATAAGCTTTAGGGTTAGATAGTATTTAAAAAGCTATAAACTCTTTAGCCCTATATATTATAGTCTATAAGTATAAGGGTGAAATTTATTATAGATATACTAGAGAGTTTCTACGTTATAGTAGTATTATAGTTAATAATAGAGATAATACTTTCAAGATTTTTTATATAACTGGTACACCTAGTATTAGTCTTACATTCCATTATATATAAAACTAGGGAGATCCTAGATAAGAGACTATAAGGCTACTCTTAATAGACTTTGTAGTATAGATTCTAAAAGATAAGTATTTAGAGTTAGAGTTACTTTTTAGGAGTATTAAAATTAGAGTAAGTAAGACTTAGAATTATTAGGATTAGGTTTAAAAAGGATTAGATACAATAGTAGTTACAGGTCTAATAAGTAAAAAAGATAGAGATATAGTAGTTTAGAAGTAGATAGTAGTAGTTACAAGGCCTTTTACAACAGAAACCCTAAATAAATAAGTACTAAAAGATAATTAGGAATTATTACTTAGCTATAATTAAAATTGGAAATTCTACTAGAATCTACTATACCTTACTTCTTAGGTAAACTACTTATCTATAAAATATTTACTATAATACTATTTCTTAAAGATCCTTTTACAATATATATATAACTTATCTATTCCTAATAAGAAAGAATAAGTCTTATAGTAGTCCTAATATTTAGGGTACTATCCTAAATATTCCTAATTAATAATTATAGTAATATAACTATTTTAAACTATAATATTATAAAAGGTAAGGTCCCTATAGCTAAAAATAATTTTATAGTCTATTCTATAGAGGGTAGTAAATAAATTATAGTATAATAGTAGGGTTTCTTTATAGAGTTATATAAGCTACTACTTATTAAAGTCTACTTCTAACTTAAAAGGTCCACCCCTAGTAGAGTTAAGTTACTACCTATTAATTATAGGACTACTAGTAACTAAGCCTATAAGTATACTATTAGGATGCTTAATCTAATATATTTGAAAAATATAACTCTTTAGCTCTTCTAATATAATGCTTTGTTCACTGGATAAAAGCCTATCCTAGATCTTCTCTAATAAGTCACCCTTAATAAATTCTATAAGAATATATTAGCACCCTTCCTCTTTATAAGTATTCAGCACTTTTAGTACTAGAATAGTAGTATAGTTATAGATAAATGTTATAGCTTCTGCTTCCGCTACGTATAGGTCTAACCTGAATTTTGCTACAATGTTTAAGCTAACCTTAACAACTTTTTAACAGGAGGTTTTAGAACTACGTAAGACTAAGGCTTATATAATATCCTTGTTAGAGAGATATAGTGCAAGGAATAATAAGGGGTTTTGCTTTACTAAAGTCTTCTTATTAATTTATAGCTTAAGAAGAATATAGATATTATTACTTACCATTAAGAATGCTGGATAAACTTTGAAAACAGCAAGGCGGGTGGAACAGGAATCTATAGACCTAGACTGTAAGGCCTAGAGCAGCACAAATGATTATAGTTGGATATACGTAGCGTGCAAGCATAAGACTCCTAATAGGCTCAACTATAGTCTTGAGACTATAGACTGCAAGGGAGCGGTTCAAAAGAGCTAGGGCGAAGCCGCCACCCGCCAGGAACCCAAAAAAGGCATCCCAGCCTGAGTGAGAGACTTGATATGAGCGTAATGACGTTAGTTTAGAGTTCTGGTTCATCATAGTAGGGAAGGTGCGTGCTGTGTGAATATAAGAAGAGTATATAGAAGGCGGGCGGATAGTAAGAGAAGTTTGTGTGAAGGAGGATTGCGCGAGAGCGAAGGATGCTAGGTAGAATCACTTTGGGCACGTGCCATCGGGATAAACTTTCCCCGGACCTTCAACCCTCCAACACCCCACACACATAGCGGCCAACGGCTGCGATCACGGTGGTAAGGGAAGGAATTAAGAGGGTAGAGAACGCCTACCAAGAAGGGGGTCCAAGGTTCATTTTGCGAACCCTGCAGTGGATCTTGTTCCAACTATTATATTCTGTATTATCAGCCTTGCGGATGCTACTTATATGGCGGGTTAATTCATGTAGGATCGCCACGTAGATCGGTACCTCCAACCGAAGCAATCACCAATCTCGGTAAGTGTAAAACAGCCACGTACGCCACGTAATCATTGGTGAAATTTAAGACAGCCTCGCCTGTGGCCGATTGAAATGTGGCTGGTGCCTAGCCTGTGCCTAGCCTGTGCAAGCTGGCCTCAACTCCATGGAACACGCTCCAGTTTCGCATCGAATAAGGTCTTACCGGCGACCTCGCACGTCTACAACTCGCAGGCTTATTGCACCCCTAAGCGAAACCGCCTTACGTCACCACGCAAGGAACACATGCTTCTAAGCCTGCGCAAATGGATGCGTTCCTTGTGGAGAGGTCTAAAGTCTGCAGGTAGCCCGGTACAAAAATCGCATACTGCTTCCGATACATCGCTAACGTTGGCTTCTCCCCAGTTTGATTTCGTTACACCTCTCATACACTACTACGCCCTACCACGTGGAGGTAAAGCTGCGCTACGAATAGAATCCGCTCGAGATCTATCCCCCCTTTACGAAGCATTCTCCGAGGAAGACGACGAACACGGCAATCCAATATTCCTATACTCGTCATTTGGATTCATCAGTGATGACTTCACTGCCTACTTTGGCAAATCCAAGCTTAGAAAGTACGATCTGACCTCGAAGGACATCAAGGAGAGCTTGAAGCTTCTTCCGGACGAAGACGTATACCCTGAGGCGCCCTGGGACATCACAACCTCTGCAATACCAATAGACAGCAACGTCTTTTTGAAAGGTCCGAAGCTGCACACGGCTTTCATTGGTACAGGACTGTTACCGAAGCTTATTTTGCAGGAAGTCAAGACAATGGAGCTCCTGCTGCATAGCCCACATCCAAACATCATCCGTTATCATGGCTGCTTAATCAAACGTGGTCGTATTGTCGGCATCGTCTTAGACCGACATCCTATGACCCTGAAGCAGCGGCTTGAGGATGGTATGCGTCATATCAATGTCGAGACATGCATGAGCAAGATCACTTCAGCAGTCAGCCATCTTCACACGCTTGGGCTAGCCCACAACGACCTCACGCCTATGAACATAATGGTCAACGAATACGATACACCTTTCATCATTGATTTTGGCTCTTGCCAACCTTTTGGCTGCGAGCTCATCACTGCCGGTACACCAGGATGGATTGATGAAGATTTCGCCCACTCAACGCAGGATCACGATGAATCTGCTATAGGCAAACTTCGAACATGGCTTGAAAAGCAAGGACGAGACAGCATAAGGGAATAGTAGTATTGGCATAGAGATGCGGTTGTATCAATAGTCAAATTGTATCCATCCCTTCAATTCCACCCGTCCATGTACCCAGCACACGTCGACCCGTTATTCCGCTAGTTCATCTTGTGTGCTGTTGGCTATCCCGAGGAACTTGTTGAGGTATTCGTTGGTGCGACGTATCGCGAAGACGTACGACAAGTTGTGCTTTCACAGTCTTTCTGCTCTCTCAATCGTTGTGTTCGTGAGTTGCCCTGGGCGTCGAATGTAACTTTGATTGTAGTGTGAAACTCGCACCTGCTTTTGTCAGTATCGTCAAAGTAACGTCCATTAAGCTGATCGGCTCACATCGTGAAGGGGACAGCGAGCTGAAAACGGCTGCCGGAAGTTTGTCTGAGGTGGTGATGGTCTGTGGATAGCGGGGAAGGCGAAGGCAACTTCTCCACGCGCACTCCGGAACAATGGCTCCAAGGCTGATAAGAGATACCAGGTCCCTAATTGGTCCTGACAACGAAATAAGATAGACAATTATGGTGAGGTTCCGATACCAAGTCTCTCTCTAATTAATTACTTATACAAGAAGTCACCTCGCAGCTCTGCCTAATACATCCGCGCCTCTGGGGTTCTCCATCGCTCGGTTGTACGCACTGCTGTCGCTGCTGGTGCTTCACTCATTCGCACTATGTTGGCCTTTGACTTCGACGGACCTGGCTCTGGCGTGTCGCTTGTTTGCACCACTTTGGCCTTCTGCTTTGACGGACCTGCCTCCTGCGAATCTGTACAGGACCCTTACGCTTACGACCACGTTTTCCCTTCGCAATAGCTTGATCCTTTGCAGCACGCTTCGCTCGTGCCTCCTCAAGGTCCGGCTAAGACTGACTATCTGGAAAACTGAAGAATAGTTGCACCGATAACCGAAGCGCCCAAGACTTCATGTTGCGGTGACTTGGCACACCGCATCACGTGTCTACGCGTCAGCCGGCAAAAGTTCGGATCGGTGAAGGCACGCGCACGGACCACTAAACGGCTCTGCAATCACCTTGGCAAGCGTGCACCCAAACTCTCACTTCCCAGAAACCTCACAATACGACCACAATAACGTCCGCAACACTTACTCCCTCTCGCCCATCTGCAACTGCAAATCACTGCCGTCAAGATGGAGAGAGGCGAGGCGAGCGACCCACCAACGCTAGCTTGCGTCCCTCCTCTCCCGCACTCCAATCTCAATGCCGCTGCACTCAACACGATGAGCAACAGCAACATTGTGAACACCTTTGGCGTCGACATCTGGAGGTACATGCAACGCACCCTACCCACCGATACTATAACCGTATAGGGAAGGTCAGATAAAGCTACTGGACAAACAACTGGCGGACTCAATCTGTTCCTGAAATCCATGCTTCGTATTTTTAAGAATAACGCGAAGCCCATCTCCCAGGCGATGAGCGATGACTGGCATTCACTAAGAAAGTATGAATCTAAGTCGCTGGCCCAAAAAGCATCAAAACATATGTTCAACAAGGTTGTGATAAATATGATTTTAAGGAAGTAGTCGGCACCTTTGAGTGTACCGGCAGAATGGATCGCATGGAGACAGGGTGATGGCAATTGGGGTACTCACTTCTTATTGCGACTAGTGAAAGTCCTGAGTAATGTGTTAAGTAGATAGAACCAGTTGGTCAAGGCTAAAGCAGCAAGTATACCTTCAAACTACACAATGCTGCACGCTAATATATCTAAGGATGGAATATCCTATTCAACTACGTCCGAAACATCCACTACTGCTACCATGATACAACCCAATTATATCCCTATACCTGAACGTATACATACACTGACATTGAATGCAGCTTGTGTACCAGCTCAGGCCCGCCCTATAGCGCAGGCGGTAGCACAAGAGACCCAGCCCTCTACTGAGCTTATGAGTCTGTTCATGGGAATGATATACAGTGCTACAACTGCCACCGCACCTATGCCAGCAATAGGAGAGATGTATGTAAGACTGCGACAGGCGTTGAGTAAAGATAACAAGGATAATAAGACGAGCGTATTCAAGACTATCAGTGGTGCAAGTGTAGCCAACATGTGTGCTGCGGTCAACGTCCTGTACGACCAATTCAACGAATCCATGTTCTTCTAATGGATAGATTCGAATCCTGCTGTCAAAGAGGTATTTTGGGACATAAGCCTACAGATAGAGGAGGCAATAGACAGCGAATTCGGGGGACTGGATGTCACAGCGATAAGTAATATTTTATACCCTGCATTAATTAATGCAGGAGACCGCTGAAAGCGCATGATTACTATCCTCTTGTAAAAGCGCCCCGCACCAGAAGACGAAGAGGGCCTTGGAAAGAAGAGACAAAGGATGGAAAACAACGATGAAAGAGAAGTGATTTATTTTGAAGGGTCCGCCGACCAGCCAATCTTGATCCAAGATGATAATACATGGCAGGCTATTGCGGAAGGCATAGCGAGTAGAGATCAAAGCCAAAATAAGTTACACGCTATAACTAAGGACGAGGGTACAAGTAGTAACTATATGAGCGATAGTGATGATGCAATAAACAAGACGAAACTCACCCCAGAGACACTGGGTAACGGAGGACCAGATAAGGACGGGAAAGGCGCCTAAGAGCAAGAGGAGGAGGACAGCAACGAAGAAGAGCAGGATATTGAGACGGCAGAGGAAGGTATCTGGGATTATCAAACAAATCAGGTCTTAGAGCAGAACTGGGGGGTGCAGGATTTTAAAGACATGTATAAAGAGTTCTTTATTACCGTGCCCCAAAGCTACGCGATTACTAATAACAAGGTCTTAGTCTGTAGGATTAAGGAGAAACTCTTCCTCCACCAAGTCCTATATTTGAAGTGGTTTATATCGCGGACCAGGTGGACAAGCAGAGCCTAGCTATCGGATAAGCAAGGGCTCGGCAAGAGCTTACAGGGCCTGCTTGTAATTTGGGTGAATGAACACATTATTAATATAAAGAAAGAGATGGAGCATTACCAGAAGAAGGGAGAAGGAAGAGTGTATCTCACCAACGCTCAACTAGGTGAGGTCTGCCCCTTATGGACTAATAAGACACCTTTCCAATGCGCATGCGAATATGGGTCTATAGCAAGTGAATGGCTACCTTGCAACGGTCACAGCCTTATTATAGTTGAAGTAATCCCTACCATGTTATAATGGATAGTGAACTATCTTAGGTTCTTTGACCCTATAGTCTTCCAAATTGTCGTTGCCTACAAGAGCAATCTCAACTTCTTATAACGCGAAAAGCAGCACTACAATTGGTAGGAGATTAGGCCTGAGACAGATATTGAGAAGCTGATCCTAGGAGCTAATCAACTTGTATGCGATCTTGACACAGGCAAATACCTATCAGACAGTCCCCAATACAGAACGATCGTGTTCTCCACCCTAATGAGCCTGCCAACCTTATATGTCAGACCACTGTGGGACACAACGATGGACGAAGTTGTGCACCACGTCCCATGCGTCAACATTACTGGAAGCGGCTGGAAAATCATACATTTGAAGACTGGGGCATACCAGGAGTATAGTTCCGTGGCTAGGCCAGGATTCATTCGAGTTGATGAGGCGCACCTTGAAAAGTCATATTCTAACAACATCCACTGTCACATCCTGCACAACACCATCAGGGTCCTTAATGAAGACATGACGCCGGCCTGAGATGACTGGGAAAATCGAAAGCTTCCTCCCGTTCTGATCCCAATTACTGGTACCCCTATCAACGACACACCAGCAGACTTGCGTAACTGGTGGTATGTGTACGCAGGCTTTATTAGGATCATGAGATAATACCATGCAGAACAGAGAACTACTGTGCCAGACAAGATTAAAGCTGAATGGGAGCTCATCACCATGGACGGCTTACAAATGATCTCCAACGAGTTTGACTCGCTCAGCCGATTACATTCAGACGGAGTATCAACGCGAACCAGAGTATTAGCTGCTTGCTCGAAATGGGTGAATATGTTCAAGGCGCTCTGTATCCGGCGCACAGGAGATACAAGGTTCCCAAGTTTCTGCAAGGGTTCGTGAGGATAATGACTGTATCCGCAAGCGGATCGATCTCATGTACTAACGGCATGGCGGTTTCTGTTGCTATTGTGGACGTGATGCGAAGGTTGATTTTGCACGAATTTCGAGCAGGCATTGGTGAGTTGATGGTGCGGGATAAAGCAGACCTGGAAGCTTAGCTGGCAAAATGGTAGGCAGTATGGTGTCCCAGCAAGGCAGTATCAAGGCGGCGCTCATCTCCGGTGGATTCGATCAACCAAACAAGTCCCATTATGTGACTCTCGCCATGCGCCGTGACGCGGATAAGCGCACTCGCGGTCTACTAGTCATCCACCACGTTTTTTCAAAAGGGGCCTGTCTAAGAAACCACGCTTGGTTTCTGGGCCGCTTTAGTGTCCGCAGCTAGTCTTCTCCCCATGTGCCAGGTGCCACGTCTAGCTCTCAACGTTGAAACTCCGCCATTGTGACACCCGTAGTCCATAAGGCTGATTGACTTTTGTGTTTTTTTTTTCCAAGATCAGTTTTGAGAAATGGATACAACGAAATTCAAGGAGCTTTAAATCATCTTAAATCTACTCCTCCAGGATACAAGAGCAGTGATTATGTTAAACCATCTTGCCGAGGGCTGTGATCTCAAGCGGTATTTTGTTCTAATTTTATTTAACATCCTGGGTGGTTTGTACATCCCATGTGGTTTTATGCAGGCAATAGGCCCGTGCTGCAGTCATCCATTTCCTGATATTGACTCCCTTTCAGAACGCAACAGTATGTACCATGTCAAGTGGCTTGTGTACTGTACAATCATCTACTTCCTATACTTCTGTACCCCACATCTGCTTACAGCAGACGAGGTCTTTATTGAATTCTTCCAGATGAACATTGTGTTGGTGTGCCAAGCGACCTAGTTCTTTGTCAGTGTCAGTCGTATCTATGTGTATTTAAATCGGCCTCAGAAGCTTCTTTCATACTTCCCCAGATCTCTCACACAACTTCACATATCTATATATCTATACATCCAAAAATGGCAGGCCCAGTTCCAATTAACGACGTATTCAACGAGTACGGCGAGTCAGATGAGAACGGAAATGCTAAGGTCACGCTCAACGTCAACGGCACCGATAGGAAGCTTAAACTTTCGGAGATTCCTCGATCAAGTCGATGCTCGCATTTGCAGAAGCCGAAAGAACAGAAGGAGAGTAAGTTCTTCTCACGACCAGAGAAGTACGAGTGCCAGGATGGAAAGTGTTATCGTTTTGTGACCGGCGAGCAAGTAACCGGCAAGTGTTTCGGGAAGGATAGGTTTGGGAAGAGGGGGATTGTTCGAAGCGGTCACCTTAATTTCTGATAGATATAGGGTGACGAAGCCAATTTAATGAACTATGAGAATAATATCAGTGAAAAGAACGTGATATTGTGGTGTTCTGCGCTGAAGTCTTTCGGGTGCAGGGGATCTGAGAGATGTCAGCATTTCCAATCGAGAAGCGGGGAGCGAAAATTGAAGAGAACCTCAAGAAACGGAGAGCCACATAAAGCGGTGTGTGTGTGGTGTGTGTGGTATGTGTCTGTGTGAGAGAGAGAGTCCCAAGGACAGCAGATATCTCCCTTGCTACAAAATGTTCATCAAGCTGCAATTACGTTTGGTGTTCCAGATAGCACGCTGCGCGACCGACGCGCCGGAAAGCCTCCACGACGCGATTGCCAGCCTAATTCAAAAAAGCTTTCAGAGCTAGAAGAGGAGGTGATTGTCAAGTATATACTTGACCTAGATTCCGTCCAGCCACATTCGCTAAGCCTAATTAGGAAGACAAGCAAACGCTGTGATGTAACGTAGGTACTAAGCGAGCGCGCCACCTCACCAACTTTTCGCGACGCGTCACCTTTTGACTACAATAACTCAACCAACTATGGCTCAATTATCCTATAGCGAAGCAGATATCTCCCTTGCTATCTCAGCTCTTAATAGCAGTCAAATTCAGAGCAAGAGACACGCTGCCTCTATATTTCAAGTCCCTAGAAGAACAATGCAACGACGACGCGATAGAAATACTGCACAACGCGATTGTACGCCCAACTCAAAAAAGCTATCAGATCTAGAAGGGGAGGTGATTTTTATACATATACTTAAACGCACATGTCAAAGTCGCCAATCTTGTCGTTGGGGGGCGAGGTACGCTATGCAAGCAGCTCGAGCGAATTTGAGATTGGCTGGTTGACCTTGGCAATCTACTGGCACTCCGGTGCTGCGCATTACCGGCATTCCTCTGCCTGCCCCAATGGCATGTCTAGGGTGCGCTCCATGGCCTGCCGACTGCCTGTGTCGGCCACGGTAAAGAAAGGGTTGCGGAGGAGAGTGGTGACAGCACATTGCTACGACGTCCAGACTCGAAAACCATACTTGTGGGATCAGAGCAGTATTTCTGTCACGCTTAATAGCTGGTCGTCACGCTTGCCGCTTACAAGCGCCCCAACGTCAAGCCCTTTACATTCACCTAACACCAGCTGTTCTCTCAACACCGACAGGCTGCGCAGACCAAGATAAGTTTTCCAAGGGAGGACTTGCGGTCGTTATGCAGGCGTCCGCAGACCACCGGCCCACCTCCGCCATGTAAAGCGCTGGAAGACGGCAATACGCTAGTAAGTGCCTATATTTTCGTCATGGAAAACACACGGCTCACATTCCTTTCTACAGAGTACGTCTTCCAGCTCTCTGGCACGGCAAAACCAACGTGCAGCACCTCTACACCTCTCGTCTGCCATGGCCATGGAAGAACAGCATGACAATGAACTTCAGCCTCGGATACTTCTGGTCAGACGCAGTAGCGCTCCCCAGCAGTTTCTCTGAGAACCTCGACCCTCGATGAGGGAATTCACGCTCAAGGATTCTTGTCGAACACTGCTGGGAAAATGCATGTGGTGCGCGGACCTGAGCTTGTACCTGCTGTAGCTCTCCCCAGCATATCCAGACGGGGCCAGGATCGCTATCTGAGCATTAAGGGGCGAGGAGGGAATCGAGCATCCCTCCCTCTCTTCAACTGGTCTGTGTGATGAAGCGCGCTTCATCGAGGTCGATACACGCTTGCCAGCGTGCACCGGTTGGGACTAGCGGGGAGACTTGCCAAGACTCGTACAAAGGTGTTTGCCTCATTGCTCTATTCCTGTTCGACTCCACACCTCACCCCACCGCCCCTGAGACGTTTTTCGACATACCACCAGGAACCCCAGAACTATGCCACGACCGCTTCGTCGTGCACAATGGCGTACCAACCCGTTGGCCCTCCCGCCAGGCCAGTTTCGCGCTAACAGTGACTGCAGGCGATTATTGCGTCGAAGTCCAGTCCAACATGAGCACTACCAATCGCGCTGTGAACACGTACAATATTACAGTTAAGAAGAGTTACTCTGCGCCTTACCAGTGGACTGCATTGAAGGCTCTCAACACTATCAACATCCCTGCTCTAACCAGGAGCGTTATACAATACTATATTAGCAACGTAAATACATTGCCTTAAGGCGTAAACGAAGACTATAAGTAATAGGTTATAATTCTAGAAATCTATCAACATGCCACCAGGGAGGCACTCTTATACTTTTTAGTTGCTTAGTGCTACTTACGTAATAACTAAGTTAGGGAGATATTTACGGATATTCTGGAGCGCTATATATACGTAATGTTAAATTACGTCTAGGTCCTTATAGGGGATGCTATAGGCGAGACTCCTTACAGCCTAATGGATTAGGGAGACATTAATAAAATGGCTGTCCTAGACTTCTATAGAAACCTAGCAAGCAGGAATAGTTACGTTAGCTACTTAGGCAATATCAGTGTCTGTATTATTTTAAAAGTGCTTAGCCTTATATATTTTTAACAGTCCTATATAACCTCTGCTAAACTTAGTAGAATACTACACTTAGGATGTATATAGCTGGCAGGAATGAGGATATTACTATAGGAACTCTCAATGAAGCTATAGACAATGACGCCTATGACAAGGATACTAGAAACGAGAACACCTAGGATATAGATATAGATCCTGCTAATAAGGACACTTCCCACTGCGGGGACTCTAACGCTTTACCCTATAACAAGTCTAACTAGTAAACTTAGAACACAGCTGGCTGAAGCCAAATCAAAAGGGTTGCAGTTACGAACAGTGATATTAAAGACAATTCAATAGATAGCAAAATACTAGCTTTGGCCAGGGAGGACGTTGCCGCCGCATACATCTGGTTTAATACTGGCCCAGAAGCAGAAGCCGAAGTTCTGCTACTGAAGCTGAGACTTGCTTATAACAGGAGGGTTGATAAGATGAATGCTACAATACCTTTGTCTACACATGAACAAAGTTCTTATAAGAAAACCAAGACCAGCAAGCTTGGAGAATAGAGGAGTCCTTACTGAGCTGTAAAAGGGTAGTTGTCACTAATAAGGAATGGCTCGTGATTGGTATAATTGCTGCCGTGGAGACGTTCGCCAGTTAGGAGAAAGCGTGGTGAAACCACCGACAGATAAGAGAGATGTTCGTTCATGTATTTGGTAAGGAGATAGATAAAGTTAGTATGCGAGAAAGGCGTGGTAGAATGCCAAGTACAAGTTGATTTAAAACAAGAAGCTAGAGCGACACCAATTTTGCTCATGTAAGACAGTCCCAACACAACCAGTAAGGCAGATGCTGCATAATGACTGAGAACTCCAACCTATGCTGTAACGGTTAACAAGCCAATCCGATTGTAGGATAGCGCCCTTGGCAGAGTGATCAGTATATAGTCGTCTCACTACCGTAGCTCCTACAATCAACCCAGTTTCTCTCCCCGATATCTGCCTTCTCGGTCCAACCGTAACACCTCAGCAACCTCACGAAAAGACCCTTCGAAAATCGGCGTCACAGTACTACACTGCCCCAGACCCATCTCGAATCAAGTTTCGGCTATCCACAGCGACACACCTAGACCTCGCGGGTCCCCCAAATCTACCTTTCAGCGCCGAGGCGCGCGATCAGGAGCAGGAAGCCTCACAGTCGAGCCCCCGCAAAAGCGCATCGGGCACGCCGCCCTTCGGAGCCAGAAGTTCTCCCAACAAGAGCTTCATCGTTTTCAGGCGGTTCCCCTACACAAGAAGACGCCAGGCCAGTCTTTAACATTGATGCCACCGGCCCAGAGGCTTGACCCTATACGAGACAATGCCGCCAAGCAACCCTCCAAACTCAGTACTGCGATGGATCTGCCGCCCCATAAAGACTCCGGCGATGACGACCTTCTCGGCCCCTCACCCGACAACTCCGAGGACGAGGGGGAGCCTTCTCGAACACTCGGTGGTCGTCGCCTCCCTCGCGCTGAGACCCAGGACCTCGACGGCAATCTATGGGAGACACGATAATCCCCTCAACGGCGACACAGTCTCTAAACCCATCGTCATCAACACGCAGACTCTAGGCCTTGACACCCAAGAACTCTGCGACCCAGAGCCGCACCGATGAGCGCCAACGCACCATGGTTATCGGCGACAAGCACGACAAGGGGCGCCGTGGGACCTCCGTCTGATTGATTTGGTATCTATCTCAATTAACCCCTAGGGCAGCCATTGCGGGGCCGTATCGCTTTTGACTGCAAACTGCAATATCAGACCGAAAACTAGAACGAACATCTCCCGCCCTACGTTAAGCCCTTGAAGTCACGATGATGGAAGGGGCGACATGACCTCGATGATTGTTTCCTTGGAGTCGTCAGAGACTTTCTTCTCCGTGGAGTCCGTCTCCCGTTCCTACACGGAAAAGCACCGAGATGAATGAGGGAGCGAAAATTCTGAAGAGGCATTGTGCTTGTAAGTTATGATGCCCCTGTTCCGATAAGAGGAAGCCCCTTTTTCTTTTCGAGTATGCCCAGCAGAGACGAACGACTTGCTGCATTCATATTGGCGATTTGGGCCTGCCCCAGACCAATAGCGCATAGTACCACGAAGACTGGTCCACATTTGCGCAAAACTTCGAAGAGAAAGACTTGATATCTCTTGCGTTTCGTCACGACTGGTGACTCGTCCAAAATATCCTTGGCATCATTGACCTGTGTTCGAATTTTACGGCCCTCTACAGGTCGAGACAGGGTCTTCTCCAACCTTTCCCATGCTTCCGTAGCAGAAAGGGGCAATTGCCGTTGTCTATCCGTTGCCATATTGACTTATGAGGTTGTCTTTAGGAGACTTCCTGCTGCCGGCTGCCCTGCTTGTCGTCGGCTGTCGTGTCACTTGTAGGTCGTCAAGCTAGCTATGGTCGTTGCGTCTGTCGCGGTGTTTGTCGCGGTCGTAGTGTCCTTCGCGGTGGCCGGTGGCCGTTGTGATCGTCGTATACGTCGTGATCGTGTGCGTCGTGGTTGCCCTTGTCGTCAGCAGCGAAAAAGGGTTGAAAATGATTTCACATCCTTCCCGCTCTCCATGATGGATGCTGGAAGGAGGTTTTGGCGCTCGCCGAGCAACCTGCGAGGATTTCTTCTGCCACCGGGCGCTGAGGCTTTGGCGAAATGTGATTAGATATAGGTGGGATGTCCGTTGAAGAAAGAAATGGTTCTGATCTTGCTTTTTCGACGCAGCCTATTCTCATCCTGATTGATTTTGGAGGACGTCCCACAAGTCCGCCTTCAGTCCCGAGCCGAACTCAGTCAACAATCAGTCCAGGCTGAAACAGAGATAGGGCTTAGACCGACTCCAGCATTGATACCATATTCTGAGGGTCTAAGAAGTGATATAGCCGAGCTCTACTGGGGTAGAGGTTACGCTCTAGTTCCAGAATGGAGCAAGCCCAATCGATTCACGAATAATACGTAGAGACGTGAAGGGATTAGCAGCAACAGTATGATCTCTGGTACTGTTTGGAATAGTTGACATCTCCGCGTAAATACATACAATAGACAAACTTAAGAGCTCCACTGCAGTTCCAGACCTCGCGAATCTCAAGGCACTCACTTTACCTCAACTCTCTCGCCTTCTATATCCTTGCATATAGCATCAATTGCTAAGATATCAAATGAACGCTGGTGCCCCCCTTAGTCATTGAGAAGTTAAATTTCGAAACGTCGTTGAGGCTCGAGTTAGAAGATTCCATCTTAAACCTGCCAGCGAATGGTGTATACCCTTGCTGATCATCGACTCTAGAAGGCAATAGCGAAAATCAACATCTTCTGATGAATAAATAATTAATATCTAAGATACTACTTGCAAAGAGTGAGACTAGAGCAACTTAATATAAGCCTTTTAATCTTCTTGAAGAGATGGACTTGGAGGTAAGACCAGTTCTAAGAGCTAAAGAAAGTAAGGCAAGTGACTAGTAAGCTGGACTAGAACCTTTGAAGTAAATCCCTAATTAATAATACTTTTATAGTTAGTAATATAAGCGTCTCTAGTCTTAGTGCCTTTTTACCCAGTAATGTTGTATTCTAAATCAACTATTATATTTATTAGCGCTAAGTTGCTATAATCTATAGTAAACGGCATAACTTCTAGCTTAGGATGAAGTACCTGAGGGAGAAGGCTTTGTTAGTTAAAACAGTCCTACTTAGTTATACTAGGAAGCTAGTTATTATAAACTTAGCAAAACTTATTACTTATTAATCTTAAGAAATACTCTGTAGTAGTCCCCTCTATAATTATTAATAAGAATTTATACTTAAAGGAGGGTATCTAAATATACTATTCTCTTTAGTATACTTAATAAGAGACATCTATATTATAGTAACTTAACTAAGTACTTTATCCTAAATAGGCCTTAGTAGGTAGTTAGTAGTCTAGAAAAGGGGTAACCCTTTAATCTACAACAACGCTATGAATAGAAATCTAACTAAGTTCTTAAATATAAAGCTAGATCCATAGCATTTTAGAGCCTAGGGAAAGTCTATCCTATAATTAATAGTCTATAACCAATATACTAGAAAGCCTACCTAACATAATTATAAGCCTAATTGAAAAAAGCTTACTAAGATAGAAGAGGAGGTAATTAAGAGATATATCCTTAACCTAGATTTATAAGGATTTACGCCCTCTCTAGCTATTATATAAGATATAGTAAATAAGCTACTTACTAAGTATACTAGTGGGTAGGTTAGTAGAGACTAGCTAAAGAACTTTGTTAACTAGACTACAAGCCTTAAGATATAATATAATTAACTATATAATTAACAGAGAGCCCTCTGTAAGGATCCTAAGACTATTAAGGCCTAGTTTAAGCTTATATAGTATACTAAGGTAGAGTATAGTATCTATAATAAGGATATATACAACTTTAATAAGGCTAGCTTTATAATAGGTAAGATATTATCTTAGCTTATTATTACTAGCTTAGAGAGACATAGCTAGCTAAAGGCTATATAACTAGGTAATTGTAAGTAGGTTAGTATAATCTAGGGAATTAACGCTACTAGGTAGCTAATCCTACTATTTATTATCTTTATAGGCTAGTACTACCTCTCTACCTAGTATAAGGGTAATAATATACTATATAACTAGGCTATTATAGTTAGTAATAATAGCTGGATAACTAATAAGATAGGAGTTAAGTAGCTAAAGCACTTTATTAAGTATATAGAGGGCAGGAAGGTTAGGGTATATTAGCTACTTATCTTTAATAGCTATAAGAGCTATAACTTGCTTAACTTTTAAGATATCTATAAGGAGAATAATATCTATACTCTCTATATACTACCTTATTTATTATACCTCCTATAGCTACTTAATATAGGCTACTTCTTACTACTAAAGTATGTATATAGGTATTAGATTAAGAGCCTAATCTATAATAGTATTAATTATATTACTAAGCTTAAATTCCTACTATCCTTCTATGCTGCCTATAATTAATTAATTATAAAGGATAATATCTACGTAAGCTTTTAAGGCACTGGCCTAGTCCTATATAATCTAGAGGTAGTAATATTAAAGCTTAATATAAAGCTTTATATACTAATGCTATCTACGCTAGAGGTTACTATATAGGAAGCTAAAATACCTAGTAACACGCATGAATTAGAGGCTTAATTAATGCTAATCTATAATTATATATAGAGGCATTAGAGCTTATTATCTACCTCTATTATTATAGCACTTAATCAGCTCAAAAAGGGTGCTAAGGTAATAGTACACTTAGCTATACTTATATATAAGTAGATTATAAGTCTTAAGAGAGTAAATAAGGCTACTATAGAGTATAAAAAGTATAAAAAGAAGTAGATCTAGAAGTAAGGCACCTTAACAAAGGCAGAGGGAGAGGATATTATTACTTAAAAGGAGGTTAAGTAGCAGCTAGAGGGGGAAATATATTAAGGTAAGGTATAATTAGGAGTAAGCTAGTAGGCTTTAGTATACTATATATACTATAGAGAGATTAGCTATAACTTATAAATATGTAAGAAGTATACTATAGATACTACTTAATCTAGAACAACTACTATACTATATTATTTAGTTATATTATTAAGGTAGATTACTGTAAAAGTAGAGAGAGTTAATAGAAGTATATTACTCACTTAGTTATATAACTCACTTAGTACCTATATTACTAGGTGGATATATTAATACTTAGCTGCTTAGGTAAATCATTTACAAGGCTTAAGAGAATAATTTTTACTAAGAGAAGATTAATAGGGTTTACTATCTAATATTGCTAGACTTATATAGTAATACTTAGTAGGTACATTATATAGGGTTAGAAGCTGGGTACTATTCCTATTTTAATGATATTATGTTAACGCTAATATAGGTACTAAGCAAGCTACCTAACTAAGTAAGCCACTTACTTAAAAATACTCTAAAAATCTAATACTTTGCAGTTATATATATCTATAACTATACTATATTAAATAATAAAAATTTCAATTAGACTCTTTTCTATATACCCTATAATGAATTACTAGATAGGTAGTTCCAGCTCACTTTAAAGCTTAATAGTTTCTGCTTTCCTATCTTACATACATTAATATATCTATAAGCTAGGGGTTTCCACCCCTCTCCTATAATAGCTAAACCTTTAGGTATAGAACTCTATAGGTAAAGGGCTAAATAAGTTCCCCTACCTTAAAAGCAAGCTATAAAGATATTAGAATATATAACTTTCCTAAGGTTATAGGGGAATACTATACTTCTTAAAAGGCTTCTAGTTATTATATAGGGCGTATTATAGCTTTTCTAGGTCTTAATGTAATTAAATGGCCAGATTACCAGCTAATTAGAAGTAATCTATACTTAGGAATAGCGCTAAAAGTGGGGTTCAACTTAGTATATAAAAAGCACCCTATCTCCTATATATACAGGATATAATAACTTAGATCCCTATCCTATTTAGAAATTCTATCCTAACATTATAAATACTACCTTCTATATAGGAAATTAAAGAGGTATTTTAATATCTATATCTACAAGTATCTATAAACTCTACTAGAAGATCTTCTAAAGATATCTTAAGATAATATTACTATCTTGTTAATTTTGATTGAATATTTTATAGAATATCTTGCCTATCCTTCTAATATAAGCCCCAGCTCTGCCACTATCTAAAAGGTCTATACTCTTCTTTCCTTAGTTTTTCCAATTTTCTATCCCTACTTAATCAAATTAATAATACTAATATATATCCCTTATATAGCCTATACTTCAAATATATATAAGTGTACTAGGTTCTATGTAATAGGCTTATACTTCTTTATATTACCTACATGTTTACGTATATAGGCTAATACCAATAGTATAATAGAAGGCGTATTACGTAATCCAATTGTCCTCTATTCTATAATATATCCTTAATTCATCTAATATAGTATTACTATACTACTATTATTATGTTCTTATAAGAGAGCGTATAATATAGCTAGAGGTAGAGAAGGTTATATAGAAAGGTTAGGATAGAGCTGAAAAACATCTTTTTAGTAAGTCTATAAGTCCTGTAGGAGTTATTACAGAGCTTTATTACTACTAAAGGATTAATTACAATTCTTATAATTATAGGATAGAGTATATATAGGTGAGTCCTGTAGGTGCTACTATAGAGCCTTATTACTACTAAGGGATTAATTATAGATATTATAACTAACGCTCATTATATTAGGTATATTACTAATTCTACTTAGGTTTAAGGATATAGTAAAATTGTACAGTAGAGCAGAACCGTCCTGAAAGGACCTTTTCACTTTATTTATTAACTTATTCATGATTTAAACGCGTGAAACTTAGATAGTATAGCTATTTTATGTAACACTAATACTCAAATAATACTAAACCAGCTATAATATAAGCTATACTCTTATAATCTAATAATTAGTATATAAGATATAATACTTCTTTTTAGTAATACTAAACCCTACTACCCTATTATCCTACTTCCTTTTCTTAAATCTGAGAGAAATTGTAAGAATCTAATCAAATCTTAACTAGATAACTATAGGTTAGTAGCATTCACCCTTTCAAATTACATTAATTAACTCACTAGACAATATATATATAATATACTTCTTATCTTTTACTATAAGCATTAGTTTCATCCTACTAGCTAGCTCTATTTCAGCTAGGCTAGCTACTTATAGGATATGCTAGGCAGGTTGCATAGGAGTAGTTATAGTATATTATACTGCTAGTGGAGCCACCTAGGGAGCTATATTAGGACCTTCTACTCCCCCTACAATTATTATATATAACTCTTCCTTTAGTACTTATTAAGCTATATATATAGCTATGCTTTTAGTACTAACTCTATAAATAGTATAATAGATAAGCACTCTATATATATATTGATTATATTAAAAGGTGCAAAAGGTCCTTAGCCTACTTAACTATAGTTCCTACTAAGGTTCTCTCTCTATAATAAAACCTTATCTAGACCTATAGAAACATTAACTAAGTTATTTCTATAAACTTCTTATTCTTCTATATATACTTAGTAGTACAAGAGGGAAGTATATATATACTATACTTTCTACCTAAGAAAATATATCTCACTTGCCAATTAAAACTTTAAGATAGAGATTTCTTAGTAAACTAGTATATATATATAATTTTAATAAGGGTAGTAACACAGTTACTACTATTAGGCTAGAGTTTACATTATAGGGATATATATTTTAGGTAGCTTCAAATTTATATCTAAGGAAGAAGATTGCTCCTTTTTTAGAGTTACTCCTAACTAAATTAAAAGACTTATTAGCTATAGTAGGCCTAGAAACACTAGGAGAAGTTTCTAATATAGCTTTGTAATACATAGGCTTTGTAACTCTAAGAATTAAAAAATACTAAAGCCACCTAGGCCTATTACTTTGGAGGTATCAGAAATATCTTGCTAAAATAGAACAAAATAATAGTATATCTAGCTGCTGTGCTTTAAAGCATTTGCTATTCTAATTATTTCTAAAGGCTAATGTTTTATATTTAGTTACTGGTCTTTCTAAATAGCTTAGAATTTGGGAATACTAATTAAGCCCTATAGATCTATGTTACTTAGCCTATAAAAACTAGAAGTCTAACTTTATATATACCCTTATAAGATTGAGTATAGAACCTATATAAAAAAGTAATAAAGATATAATATACTATACCTTTAGATTACTTAGGCATTATATTAGACAGCTTAGGTATTATTTCTAAGCCTCTAATACACTTCTCTCCTATATATCTAGGCTTTCTAGACTCCTTAACAATTATAAAGTCTATAGTATTCCTACTCTACTAAAATCTGAGTTTCCTCTAGTAGATAGAATAACAAGACTAGAGAGTATTATTATTTATATATTACCTACCTAGTCTATAGACCTTAATTACTATTAGTAAGTACTTATAGATATAGATACTAAATATTAAATATCTTATCAGTTCTTAGAGAATTATACAAATCATAATTTAAGACCCTATATTTATGCTAAGATCTAGGTTTTAGAGTAGTTCTATATTAATAAGTTGTCTTTTACAGCTAATAATCTATTTATTACCTATAGTAAGCCAGCTTACTTTTGCTACCTACTCTACTTCTAATACTATCTAGGATATTTTGTAGAACTAACGTTATATTAAAAGATATATCTAAATTAGCAACTACCTAATATTAGAGCTAAGTCTAATATTATCAGCTAAAAGCCTTAGAGAGATATCCTTAATTTAATAACTCAAGATATCTAAAAGGAGGCCCTATAGTAGATAGATAAGAGATCTACCCTATAAGCCTAGTACCTAGATTTACTTACTAGAATTATAGAATCTATTTAGTATAAGCAATTTCAAGGGTTGCTAAAAGGGGCTAGGGAGATAACTCCTATATTAGAAGGTCCTATTATCTTTAGTTCAACCCCAGCTATAAGTAAAGAATAGTCTATAATAATAGATTTTAAGTTTAAGCACTCAGGTTTGTAGACTCTAAAGGAGCTTAACTAAAGTGGGTAAGTATATAAATGGTGTGTACTACAGCAACCTAGGATAAGTAGCAAAGGGGTGTAATAACCTTATTAGACGTTAACTATACCCTAGTGCTGGTGATAGCTAAAGAGGTTATACCAACTACGTAGCCTCAGTACCTTATCTACAACAGAACTGAGAGGCTTGAGATTAATATATAGGAAGACCTTGAATATACTATAAACAACTTTATAAATAGTATTTAAACTAAGTAAGATATAGTACTCAAGGTTGTATAAGTAGAAGCTGGTGGCAATAGCAATAGTATATAGATAATAGTCCTCCTGTCACTATTATATCCCAACATCCTTTAAAGATAAACTTAAAGAATAGAACTACTATAGTATATCCAGCTTACTGAGAAATTTGCATTATTCAAAATAGTATACTTATCTCCCTTTATACTATCCTAGTATATCTTCCCTTTATAAAGCTGCAGTAGTATAGATATAGATAGGAAGTAATATATTGCTAAGTATTGCGTAGGTATACTATTATAACTTCTCTCTTCTACTAGTTGTTCTACTACAATCTATAGTCCCTTCAAATAAGGGAGTATAGAATACTATAATATATTATCTACTCTACTCTCTAGCATATACAAAATACCTATAGGCTATATAATAAGTAGTAAATACTTTATTCTTTGCCTGTTTTGGATTGTAGTTTATATTTAGTATATTATTAACTATATAGGGTTCCAATTTCTTATAGGGAAAAACGTAACCATAAAAAGCTCTTCTTGAACTAGGCTAGAAAAAAGACTTCTACAACCTTTTAAGCTATCTAAACATACTAGCTAAATATAGTACTAACTATATAACTCTATATATAAAAGGATTAGAGCAGTAGATTAATAATCCCTGTACACGTATTAATTAGTATACCTACCTCTATAATTATCCTAAGATTAACGTCTACAAGTTGCTTATCAATTGCTTCTATATATATTACAAAGATAATAATAATATTGAAAATAAGTAGTCCCTATCCAGTATCTACAGTAGTATATTAGATAATATAGTAGCCTTCTATCTCTTTCTTAACCTTATATTATTACGCTCTAATCTCCTGCTAATCTAGTAGAATATAGATAAATAGAAGGCGTATAAGGAGTTTAGAATAAGTAATAACTAGAGTAGCCTAAAGGTAAAGGTTTCTAAGTAGAGTGTAATTAATTAATATAGCTTAAAGAAGATACTAATACAGCTAAGGATACTAGGAGAGATAGTATATATAAGAGGCTCTAGTAGACAAGATAGTATAAGTATAACGTAACGTAGGTACTAAGCGAGCTATCCAACTAAGCAAGCTATCTACCTTACTAACTCTCTCCACCTTTGCAGTAATCTATCTCAACAATATAATAAGATAATATTAATATAGTAAATATCCTAGATTAAGTAGTATCTATAGCATGCTTCTTATACATTTATAAGTTATAGCCTGTCTCTCTATAGTATATATAGTGTGCTAAAGCCTACTAGCTTACTCCTAATTATGCCTTACCTTAACACGTTTCCCCCTCTAGCTGCTGCTTAACCTCCTTTTAAGTAATAATATCCTCTCCCTCTGCCTTTATTAAGGTGCCTTACTTCTAGATCTACTTCTTT
>ML977747.1:0-27697 GCA_010015725.1 Amniculicola lignicola CBS 123094 | reverse complement strand
TGTTCGTGTAAAAGCTTTGTTTGATCTGTTATTGTGATTGGTACTGGGTAGAGTACCGTATACTGTGTATCTGAATACTTGTTACTGTCTATACTGTGTGTGTCTTTGTAGCGCCTTCTTGGTAAAGCAAAATCTTTCTCTAAGACGAGTAGCTTATAAGAAGTAACTACTTATATCTATTAATAAGGTTAATAATCCGAAGGGGGGCGGGGGGGCGGGGGGGCCCTAAACTTACCTGGCTAGTTTCACTCTAAGGTTTCTCTATAACTAGCTCCTTAGTAATACACTAGCTTAGTTAGCCTACTAGTATATTCCTTCCCTCTATATTAGATAGCTATTCTCTAGTTCCCTTTTAGCTAGATACTCTAATATATGAGTTATCCTATCCTATATCCTCTATCTAGTCTAAGTCCCCTATCTCTACTAGTTACCCTTATAAGTGTATCTATATTTTATACAACTTGTTATCTAATTCTAATTAGTTTATAATATAGTCCCCTTTTGGCTCTTTGTCTACTATTATATTTAGCTATATACCCTAATATATAAGTTGTCCCATCTTGTGTCCTCCGTCCGGTCTCAGTCCCCCATCTCTGCTGGTTGCCCTTATACTTAGGACTCCTTAAAAAGGGCGTGTAGTTCTGTTAATACCTGTTGGAACTTGGGGAGTACTTACTTGTACAAGAAACTTGATACGTAATGGTCTGGGAAAATGCGCTCCGAATAAAGTGTCACTTCTTTCACTTCCGCGATTTTCTTCCCAGACCGCCTTCTCACCTTTTTCGCTTTTTGGTCTTCATCGTCGTCCTCGGCTTCTCTGGCGATAGGCCCCCCCTGCATGTGAAATATGCGTTGAATTGTTGCATACTCATTAGCTCTTCGGTGCGTTGGATATCCTAGGGACCATGCCTTTCTAGCCATTGCATTCCCTCGATATCCTTTTAAGTCTGGAGGCTCGAAGCTCGACGTGGTTGAGAGTTTGAATGAAAATATTGCGTATGAGAAGTGACACGGCTAAGACATGGCACTAAGAGGTTTCCACCCGCACCGTACCCCTTAATGCGGTGCATCCGTGTGAGACACCCACTTTGCACAGTGTTACAAAGAAGTGTATCGTGTTGGAAGAATTATCAGATAGCAAGATCGATCAGGTGGCTCCAAGCGCTTATGCATCATTTCTAATTGTTGTAACTTACCAAAAGCAATATTCGGTGTAATGAGAGTATACATCTCAAACCACCCTGTCACAGGCCGGGAGTAAGATGGGAAGGGCTAAAAGGCGAGGAGCAGCCAAGCCACAACTGACTTCAATCATTCAAGGCGTTGGAACCGTGGTTCAAGAAACATCTTTTTGACGAGGGGGAGACCAACTCCACCTTTCCATCCACAGTTCAAGCTCCTCGAATAACCAAAACCACTAATAACTTGGCTTCTCCTCATCTTTAGCCCTTCCCCTTTTGTTCGGCTCTTCAGCCACCCACTCACATACATAGGTTCAACACATGCAGAGAGACACCAACTGGACCTTTACAGGGACTTCCCAATCAGGCCAGTTGACCTGCTAAGCGAGTAGCGAGATAATATCGAGCGCGTAGGTCCTTCCTACTTCCTCACGACAATGTATTAATCAATTTCGTCACCATGCCTTTTCAACTGTAATCCCGGGGCATTACATCCAGCACCTTGGATAACTGAGGTCACTCATGACTTGGCGGGTCTTTGCTTTTAACCCTTGCTAGTCTCTGAGCCCTGCTCCTACGGTAATGCCCCTAAAAGTGCTATTTCTAGCAGACGATGAATGATACCATATGTTGTCGAGTTTAGGATTACCGTGATTCGTGGTTGTGGACCGCAAACGGCGATGCTCCAAGTGCCTGTGTCGAAGTGTGCTACAGGCCATCCAACCACACGTCCATGCCCACACATCATACAACAAGTAAAGTTTCCCTATCAAGCGCTGTCCCGAAACACATCGCGTTGAAGGCGCAGAATCCCCACAGTGACTGTAAAATAAAAGACCTTCAACTCTCCATTTCATTACTCCACAAACCTATATTACCCCACCCCCCTATTCAAACCATTCCTCTTCCTTTTTGCGAACCCATCAACCCGCACATAAACAAAGGGTATACCAACATCCAAACCAAAGAGACAAACCCCAAAATAAAGCCCACCTGTTCTTCCACACTGCCCCCCATTACCCTCGCTCTGTTCCACCCATTACCCACCGGCCATTCCCCCCACACCCCCTCATCCAAGCCTTCTACCACTTACTCCCCTGATCCGCATACGCCTCCCCAACCTCCAACGCCGGAACACTGAACCCATACCCATCAGTATGCCCCTCCTTATCACTATTCGTAATCTCCACCCTCAACGTAACATCCAGACCAAAGGGTCCACAAAGCCCCGTCTCCGTCAATCCATTAGCCGCAGGATGTGCCGTGCCTGCACCCTGCTCGCCATCATGCATCGGCTTCCTCGCATTGCCCTTGGGATCTGGGGGCGCGGACGTGGTGGCTCGGGATGGGGTTTGCGAGGCAGAGCTAGGCTCGAGGGTTGGGGCTGCGAGAGTTGCTGGGGGTGCGGTGGAAGAGGCTGGTGTAGGGGGGAGATTGGATTCGGCGATGATGGCGTAGTTGCGGGAGGGCATGGTGGCATGGTTCTTCGCCGACGTTTTGGGTTCTATGGGGGTGCCGTTGGCGGTTCCGTTTCCGTTCGCAGCACCATTTCCGTTGGAAGCGCCGTTGGCCTTGTCGCCCTTTCCTGGATCGCGGTCGAAAATCTCGAGCAACGTCTCGTCAGTGTCATGGTCGAGGTGGTGAATCTTGTTGCGCCGGGCGAGCAGATTCGCAACGGCTTGTGGTGGAGGCTTGTTGGTGATGGCGGAACTGACTACGTTGGGCATGTAGCGGAAGTCGTTCTCGGCGGAGATGCCAAGTTTGGGATTGGAGTAGAAACGACCGACGGCGGCGAGATGCACATCTCCGCCAAGAATGGTGATGCGGATGGAATGCTTCTTGGAAAGGTTCTGGAGCATATGGACCAGATCTTTTCGCTCGTGTTTGTGCTGGTGGGCGGTGTAATGATCATCAAGGTCGTCGAGGAGATCGACATTTCCATCAAACTTGTTGAAGATGCTTCCGCCAAAGCCAAAGCGTTTATTCAAGAACTTGATGGGAGCAATAAGAGGGGAAGCAAAGATGTTCTCGAGCCACTGCAGACGCGGATATGCGATCGGCACACCGAGAAGCAAGATCAAATGTTTGAGTTCCTTATTGGCAGCAAACTCCTTGTCTAGGCGATCGAAAATAAGCTTGTACGTATCTGGGTAGTTGATCTGATGTCTGGTTCGCTCAGTCCGCGCATCGAGACCACAGAAAGCAATGCGGCGGCCCAGCTGACAGAACATGTTGCGAGAGCGTTCTTCAACATACGGCCCTGGCTTGTTCCCAATGATATACGAGGGGTCCTCCACATCGTCGGCCATGACGAACGTTTCCCGTGTCTGAACGGGATCTGTCGGCTTCGCCTCGACTTCAGGATGGATTGTATCTGGCGCATCCGTGGTGAATGTCGCTTTTGGTGGGGCGAGATGGTGCTGGAAGAGCAGATAGTACTTGTGCGCCACACCACCGATTCCGCGGAAGACGGGGCATCTCATGAAGTGATCCGTATACGAGCCGAATCCGTCAATAATATCATGGTCGTCCCAAATGTTGAGTTGCGGAATCTGACCATTAGCCGTCGAGAACGGTGCATGGCCATACCATTTCACGTAGTTGTTGAAATAATACTCGTCGCATTCGGCGCGCATTTTCTCGCCAAAGGGGAACTCTCGACGCTTGTGTGGGTTACTAATATCAGTCCAGGGTCGCAGGGGGCCGTCGACCCGCACGCTATCGTTGTAGATCTGGTCGCCGCCCCCAATCATGACATGGAATGGCTTTTGGGCATGCATGCGCAGGACGTCGTTCCATAGCGCGGGGCCCGACCACGCCTCGACGTCGGTGCCCACGCTGAAGCCGTTGCAGGAATGGAACATGATGCGCATCGACTGCGCCACCGAAGGCACAACAAAGGTTTGTGGTTTTGTGGTCATCTCCTTGTCGACATATTCCAGTCCGTTAATCTTGTATTCCCAGCGCGACTCGAACTTCTGCATGGGTAGTTCGAGGAGAAAACGCCAGAAAGCCTTGTCGGCATCTTCGTAGAGCTTCTCGCCGGGCGAGTTGACACCCCCCTGAACAGTGAAAGTTGCATTTGCGTCCTCCGCGCTGATAGCGCCAACTGGCGACAGTGTCAGTCCGGGGCTGTTCTGCCCGGGGGTGGTCACAATGAGGACGCTGCCGTGCCACATGGGCTCCCCAGACTCCACATTGCTCATGCGCCTGTAATTGAGCAGAGGGCCAAGGAGCACCTGCAGGCCTCCCCGGGAGCGTCCAACTTCTTCAATGGCATCTGGCCCGGGGGCAGTATAAGAGGTGGAATCCATGTTCGAGGCTTCGGCGAAGCGGTCGTAGTAATGGGATTTTATCTACATGACAGTATTAGGGACCAGGGAGGAAGTTTTAGTAGCAAGTAAACATACATGTTGTCTTTCTAGAAACGGCAAAGGAGAAGCTGTCTAGATGTGGCGTGGTGTGATGCGCTCGAGGCTTCAAGCGCAATTGGAACGACCAAACAATGAGCGCGGCGAGAGAGCGAGGCTATATATTGGCTCACCCGCAGGAGATATGGAAGAATGGCGCGTCCTCTGGGGCGCGGAAGACAGAGGGAGGTGAGAAGGGTGGGAGTTGGGGGAGCTGTGATTGCTTGTAATGAACGGGGAAACATGCACGCCAAGAGCTCAGCTTGCCGCTAACCAGGTCATGACTTCGACGCTCGCCAAAGCTTTAGTGGTGTAATTAATTTCATTCTCAACATTTCCGAAGATGCTCCATGTCTTCTCTTTGTCGCTCTTTTGTTCTGGCGCTGATTCTCCACCGTTTCGTGGTGGTGGCAGCCGTCGATGTCCCTGCGAAGCTTTGCTTGGCATCCTGGTCTCGCATCTCCCGCCCCTGTTAGAGCTCCCCGGTTTCAGCTAGGAGATGTGGCGCCGAGGGTTCCATGACGACGAGTGTGGCGGTGCTGGTACGCGAGGCCAATGACAAGCCAGGCATTCCACTAGCACCCTGCCCTTGCTAACGACTCCAAAACAAGTTTTCCACACCCTTCGTGATAATCATATCCGCCCATGGCTTCCCGAGTGCGCGTTCTCACATCTCACCTGCCGATGGTTCCACTACAGAATGCAGAAGTCATCTCTCCTGAGCAAGCCCCAAATGCGGGTAATGGGCACAGATTAGGGTCGCATGTCAGATGTTGTGTTGCCGACTTGATAGACTTTGGAGGCGTAAAAGACTCGGTCTAGAAGGTGAGCTAGGGACGTCTTCGCAGGCCTCTTCAGAATCGAAAGGGCTTTGGTAGATGCTCGGCGCCTGCATAAAAAAGCAACGAAGAATGAGCCACATGTCGTCTAGTAGACCTTGCGTACATTTCAGTCCGCTTGGGTAATCTTCAGACTGGCCCTCACCACCGCCAACACCTCAGCCTCAGCCTGATGGGAATTCGGCCTCGTGTCTCTATCCTAGGCTTCTACAGGGAAACAAATCTCTTACATGTCATCGTCATTCCGTGAAGAGTGTTTCCAAGAGTCCGATGGATCCCCCGGACATTGCTTCCCTGACTCTTTCCGACGAAAGCGCACCTTATGAATACTCAGATCTGCCTTCCACGCAGCACATCCGGGTCTTGAATCTCAAACCATCCCACGACCCCAATGCGCCACTTTACTTTGGTTTCGAAGTAGGCTTGATCGATGAACTCGAGGATGCATATGAAGCCCTATCATATACCTGGGGAGCGGCAGTCTTTCCACACAAGCTGTACTCTCACGATATGCCGGGTCACTTTCTCAAAATTACTTCAAACCTCAACGACGCTTTGCGGAAGCTACGGCGGCCATGTGAGGATCGGTGGATCTGGGCGGACGCCGTTTGCATTAATCAAGGAAACAGCGAGGAGAAAAACTTCCAGATTCCCATGATGGGGGACATATACAAGAGAGCGAGGGGTGTGGTTGTCTGGTTGGGTCAGGGCGATGAAGAGGTTGAAAGTGCGATCACAGGACTGTCGAAGTTGTCCAGGATGGGATGGGACGCACAAAAAAGAGCCGACGTCAAAGAATCAAGACTCGACTCATTAGCGTTAGAAAGAGTAGTAAACTTGGTTTACTTTTCTCGTCGATGGATCATACAAGAGCTTGTCATGAACCTCGACGTCAAACTTCTGTACGGCAAAGCCTGTATTTCGTGGATACGTTTCCAGAGCGCTTTTCGATCCATTCAGCTACGCCGCATCGCAGATACATCTTCCGTCAAGGTTGTGAGTCGGATCATTACGTTGTGGAACCACTGGATGAAAATACATAAGCTGTCTGGGCACTCTGAAAGAGATGACCGCGTCACCCAAAGCTTGGGCGTATTTGCTCTGCTTTCAACCCTCGAGTCAAGCCACTGCGTTGACTCTAGAGATATATTATACACGCTGGCTACTCTTGCGACTGATATCCACATCACTGAACCATCTCCTGAAGAAAGAAAGCCAAAGGAGAATATCATAAAGACCATCAGTATGGGCATCAACTATGCCGACAGTGTGGAAACTGTCTTCTGCAATTTCGCACGTGCAGCCATCTCAGCGAACAATGGGTCACAAGTGCTCCAAGCTTTATTTAGTCGCCCACGATCTCTGGCATCAATGAATCCTCGATTTCCTTCCTGGGTTCCAGATTGGCGCATTCCGGCCAGTGATGATTATCTCCGAGGAGGACTAGGAGAGAAAGAGGTCAGCCTAATTCTACGACAGTCTGATCAGCACTCGTTTGGGATGGCATTAACGGTCAAGCATACACATCGGTTCCCACGCCTGCGCGTGTCGGCCGTGCTTCCTCCGCACGGGGAATTGCCCTGCAACTTGACGGCAGCGAGCAAAGTCGAGATCCGGGAGTCAGTGCAACGATTCTGGACGTCGACAGCGCACACAAACCAAGACCGAAAGGAGACACCTCAGAGTCCCGTTTTGAATCCCGCCGTCATCCTTCTGCAAGGCATCTTTCCCGAAGACAGCGGGGATATATCCCGCCTTTACGGAGTATTCCAGATCAAGGAGAAATATGCCAAGCAGTACAGGGTGGAGGGGCCTGTGACTTTGTCCAACCTCTATTCTCCAGCGGATGCATGGATTCAGACAGGGACAAGCCAGTATTCGCTTTTCGCCGCACGTGCTGATAGGGGGTGGGTTCTTTTCGGCTTCACACAGCTATCTCCTAGTCCCGGAGATCGTCTATTAATCTACGACGTTCCCAGGACCAGTGCAGTACACGGTTATTCTATTCACATGGCTCTACTGTTACGTCCCCTGGGGGAGGGAATACTCAGCAAACGTTACCATCTCCTGGGGTCTGTGACCTTGATGGCCTTTAATTGTTTGTGCACACCCTCTCGTCGTTCGAGTGCCTGTGGCTTTATGAACCCTAGCTCCAGACATACATGGGGTAGTTTTACAGTCGAGCTTGGATGATGTTCAAAGGAGAATTCAAACTTTACGCTGAGACTGGTCTGACGTCTTTCCATGCTGTCCCTTATCACGGCGATATCCCGGACTCAAACCCCCTGCAATAAGACTACGCATCGCCTTCGTGCCGTTCCATCTCACCGCGTCCATCCAAGCATATCGCATGAAATGCCATCCATGAAATCTCGTTACTGAACACGGTGTGGCTCTAACTATTACGCCATACATGACTCCGTTTATTGTACCGGCTTTGACCAATTCTGTCATGGCAGTGAAGAGTCGTTGATTAACCTAGATACCCTGACTGCATGCATATTCGGGCAAAAAATCGATACAACCCCTCATCGGATCTACCGTGCTTGGAAAGTCAGATCTAACCTGCTTGGGCGTGACAGCATCTCACTCACTGTGCTCATGCATCTATCATCACATCTCATGCGCTCAGATGATGACGAGTCGACGACCAAAACTTTGCCAATAACAATTTGACATGAACCATACTCCTAGTCTTTCGCCCCACCATATGCCATCACCTTCGGTTCTCCGTAACAGCAAACAAGCCTTACTAACGCGTACTTCATTATACCGTAGCTACCTTGGCACAGGCAATCGCAGGCAGTCATCACCCGTCCCTCTGCTCCTCCCATCGACCCCCGCCCTGTAAATGCAAACCACCCCCCCAAAACGCCACCCATGCCCTCCACCTCCTTTCCGTCTCTCTTCTAACCCTCTTCCACCACCCCTCCCACCCATTCCCACCCCTCCTACACCCGCTCAACCTCCACCCCCACCCTCCTCACCACCTCCCTAATAGCCACACTCGCCGGACTCTCCGGAAACGCCTCCAAAAAGCTCTCCCCATAATCCGCCGCCATCCCAATCCTCGGATCCAGCGGCACTTTACCCAAAAACGGAATCCCCTCCTCCCGCGCCAACCGTTCCGCCCCCCCCGTCGTAGCCCGAAAAATCTGACTCTCATGCGCACACCCCGGACACACAAACCCAGACATATTCTCCACGATACCCAGGATACGAATCGCCGCTTTGCGGCAAAAATCGATTTCCTTGCGCACATCGAGGAGTGCGACTTCCTGCGGGGTGGTAACGAGCACAGCGCCGTCGACGCCAGAGCCCTTGAGTAACGCGTTGACGCTGAGGTGCTCGTCGCTGGTCCCTGGCGGGGTGTCGACGACGAGCCAGTCGAGGTCGCCCCAGCTGACATCCATGAGGAATTTCTTGATGAGGCCGTTTTTCTTGGGCCCGCGCCAGATGATGGCTGCGTCGCGGTCTGGGAGCATGAATTGGACGGACATGACGGCGAGTGAGGATGTGACCCATACGGGTTCCCAGCCCGAGGCGGAGGTGTGGATGGTGGAGGTGAGGACGCCCATCATTTGGGGGAGGGAGGGGCCGGTTATGTCGGTGTCCATGAGGCCGACTGTTTGGTGGCTGGGGCGGGGGTTTCTTTTCCCGTTGGGTTCTCCCGCGGGGCCACCGTTGGCGTCGTCGTCGTCGTCGAGATCGCCGTCAGAGTCCTCTCCATCACCAACCCCAGCAAAGCCCCAAGCTAGCATGCAACTGAATGTGCTCTTGCCGACGCCTCCCTTCCCGCTCAAGACGAGAATCTTCCTCTTTACGCCGGCTAGTCGCTCGGTAATGACTTCGATGTCTGGGTCTGGGCCTTTGGGCGCGGCGGCACAGATGGCTTGGTTGGGACACCCGGCACAGGAATCGGCTTGGCCGGCACGTTCGGATTCGGGGCCGGGGCAGTGTTCTGAGGGGGGTTAGTTGGGGGTTGATAGGGGGACCTGGGAGCCGGGCCAGGAAGAAGACAAGTAGAGACGATAGGGGGTAAAGCAAGTCGACAAAGAAAACCTCATCCAAATAAGACGTTCAGAAAAGTGACCAGCAAGACCAAACGTAAAAGGAATGCCATAAAGCATGTAAAAAAGTGCCAGAAAGGTACAGTCAAGCTCTACACACCACCTCCCCCCGAGCAAGAGTACATACCAGGTTCCGGCGCCACCAACTCAGGCTTCACCTTCCCCCCCTTCAAGGCCTCGTAGTCTACCGGCGTGGGTTCCTCCAGCGAAGGTGCCATATCTTCTGCCTTGTCTCTTTCCCGTATCTCTTCCCCGTATCTCTTCCCACCTTACCCAAACCCCTCTCTCTCCGTATATCCCTCTAAACGTCTCTCCTTCCCTTCACGTATCTCTGTCTCTTTCCCAATCAATCACAATCCGCGCAAACCCAATAATCAACCTTTGAGTAAACCCTCCTATCGTTTCCCAAAAGATCTTAGAAATTTCAATCAAACCGTCAAACCACGTTGACGAGAAAGCAGAAGAACAGCGACAAGGAGTCCACAACCAGCTTTCAAATCAACATCTCGCCATACGCCACCTAGCGCCATAAGGCTGACGCGCCGTCTTGGCGAGAGCCAAGCACAACAACTGCCCCACCACAAACATCCGACATCGGAACAGACCGCACCTGGCACTCCCGTGGAGGTCTCCTAACTACTTGCATGCACTATCAACGCATCAACACGTCAACACATCACGCAGCCTTGAAGAAGCATAAAGATCTATATCATTCATAGGCTCGTCTAGAAACTGGTCGCTATTCTGTATCTCAAGCCCCATGCGCATTTTAATCACAGCTATGCTTGGCCTGTTCTCCAACTGCTTGGTTCGTTCATGTCCCTAGCTGGGTATGCATATGCCATCAACATCACAAGCCAGAAAGAAGCATACACATGAGTATGATGCATGTCTTACTTCCTCAGCGTGACCATAACGTAAGGAATCTCGACATCCTCATCCGTCTGGTCCTCAGCTGTAACCTCAAAGATGACGTTCTTCTGATGTCCTGGAATGGGTTTCTTGCTGATAGTCTCGACGAGTTTGCTCATGCTACAAAAAGTTAGGAATTGGCATCCAACCACGAGAATGAGCGGGTAGACTTACGAAAGACCCATCCTATCCTTTAGTTTCGCCGGCGGGTAGAACGATGCATACAGCAAGCTCACCCCCGAGCTGACCATGGTAATGTTGATACCCTTGCCCTGGAAGTGGTCTACAAACTCCTGCAGCGTAATATCTTCGACCTCAAAGCGATCCCACAGCTTGTCAATCTCCACCTCCTTATTCTCGTGTCCGACATACTTGCCCTTGGGGCTGGTAATCGGCTCGCTGAATCCGAAGAAAGGCAGCGCCAAGTTGATGAAGCCGTTCTTGTATTGTTCGATATCAGTCTTGCCGTCGAGAACCTTGTATAGCTCAAGATTGACCAGACCTGTCACCAATGCGGTCGTTGTGGCAATGGCCGGGATAATCTTTCCAGCAACGAACTTGGTCTTGTGTCGGTCCGCCTGCTCAATCTTGTAGTTCTCGGCACGTAGATTACTAGCTGCTGTAATAAAGTCGATGTGATGGTTTGTGTCATCGTCCTTTTCAAAGTCGACCGGCTCAAGCTTGAAGCCGGCGAGCTTACTCGGGGCCGGAAGGACTTGCATAATCTTCCTCATTTCATCGTTGTCATCGACTGGGCCGGGGGCAGCGGCATTCGGGTCGGGGTCTGAATCGTTCGCCTGGATCCTCACGCTAGGGTCTGGGTGGAAGTCGGGCACGATCATGTCGTCGAGAACCTTCAAATAGTGATCCTTGTCAATACCCTTGGGGTTGATGCCGTAGTTGAAAGCATGGAGATGCGCACCAGCCTCTACAAAGGTGAAATGGGTCGGGTTGGAGGGGTCGAACTTGATTGGATCCGGGGCGCGCTTGGGCCCAGACCAGAATGGCTGGTTGGAACCCGTCGTAGCGTCCTTGGGGAAGTTGTAGAGCAGCTGTTGGATTGCGTTGTTGTAGCTCTTCTCGAACTGCTGGCGCGCCCAGATGATGCAGTCGTCGAAGCTCAGAGGCTTCTCCGTGACGAGATAATCGCGGAGGCTCTCCAGAGTTTGCTTCTCGCTCCCAGATTGCTTTAGTGAATCTGCCAGATAGTTTGGTTGAGTGAGGTAGAGATTGACGACCTCCGGACCCTTGACAAATAACGAATCGAACATCTCGCGCGCCCATGCAATAGTGTGCTCGATGCGGTTGGGGAAACTCCTGAGTGTGCACATGGGGAAAGACTTCTCTGGAGGATCCTGCGAAGACGAGTATGATTCTGTAATGAAGGGCAGAACGACTTGCGTGTTTCCCTTGGTACCGAGAGTGCCGCTGTCGAGCAGCGGTTTGCGGAAGAAGACGCATCGGCGATCGACATATGTTCGCGCTTCTACATTGTCCAAGGCATTCGTAACACCATCCAAGTTCTTCCAGAATGTTTCGTTGAAAATGTGCTCCGTCTCTGGGCCCACCTTGTCCTGGAAAGTCGTGATGTGGCCCTTCATGTCTGGGTTCATCGCTTGAACAGCGGCAGAGGCAGCGTCGCTCTTTAGTTTCCCCACATCTGCAGGTCGGAACAGAAACTGTCGGTTGAGATTGCTCTTCTCAATCTGGTCGTTATCTGTTACATAGATCATGCCTTCCGGTCCGGCAGCCAAGCCCATCATAGCCCAGTTCTTCAGCATCTCACAGCCGATGGCGCCCGCACCAACCAAGAACTCCTTCACATTGCCGAGCTTCTCCTGGTATTCCCTGCCAAAGACGGCGATTTGACCGTCGTAGCGGGAACCAATGGGCTTGCACTGTTCTTCTGAGCGGGTGGTAGAGGTAGGGAGCGACTCTAGCGAGTCAAAGTAGAGCCACTGAACGATGGGATGGAACTTTGCAGAAACTGCCTTGAGCACTTCCTGCGCTGCCATTCCTCCGAAAAAGGCCGCAACGGGGCTGATGTCGCCGCGCGCCTGGTAGCTCAGCTCTTTGATCAACTTCTCGTCCAATTCAACCTTCTCCTCACCCTCGCTGGCAAGTCCTTCGGCGATCTTCAGCACCTCCGTAGCATCAGCTTCGTGGTGCGGCCGAGGATATTCTCCATTGTTCTTCTCTGCGAATAAATGGAGGGCTTGGAAGCCGAGATGGAGCTGATTTGGTCGGTCGAACTTGGCGAAGTCGGAAATCAGATGGCCGGGGTCCTTGAGCTGCTGGCTAAAGGGGTGGAAGTTTAGCGTCTTGGGCATCTTCACCTGTGTGTATTGGCCGCCCTTCTTGTACTGGCCGAGACCAGAGACGTCGCCGATGGAGAATGTGTATGGTCCCTTGACTTTAATCTTCATGGGGTCACATCCGTTCAGCCCGTCCATGCCCTGCACCTCTGAAAATGTGACAAAATCGCCATCTTCAAGACCATGTCGGGTTTCGTCAAGTGCCGAGACCAAGCCATCCGAGTCGATCGCCGCCACAATTCCAGTGTTTACATTCTCGCCGGTAGGGTCAGCCACGATGAAGTTCTTGCCAAAGTCGGTGAAGATGGATCCGAACAGACCGAAGGTGTCGGAAACCACAATGTAAATGCCGTTGTCGTGGCAGTAGTCTGCAATCTTGATTTGATCTTTGAGAGGTGCGTCCGTCAACACGACCACCTGGAACTGCTTCAGCTGTGACAGATCAGACGTCAGATCGGCGGCTGCGAATTCGTGGACGGGCGTGTACGGGTTGAGCTCGGAGACGCGGGGCACTGTGACGCTTGCTCGCGGCTTGCCGACGTCCTCGGGGTGGAGGAAGAACTGTGCCGAGAGGTCTGCCAGGGCCGCCGGCTTGGGGTCGTAGAGGGTAAGGGACTTGACTCCAGCGAGTGCAATGTTCTTGGCGATTTCTACGCCGAGTCCCCTCAGGCCGGCAATGAGCACGTTGGAGCGGCCCATGCGCTTCATGGCCTCATGGCCAAGCACGTATAGCTGCCGGCTGTAGAGGGACTCGTCAATCTCGCCGTCTGCATTCTTGAGCTGCTCGACGGCTGCGGCAGGGCTGTCGACCTGCATTGTGTCCTGTTGGATATCAGAGATGTGCGGGTAGAGGGGAAGGAAATGATGGGCGAGTGAAGAGGGGTGGGCGAGGCGGCAGTATTGTAGGCTGGCAGAGGCAGCGACAGGGGTCATCGACAGCGGACACAGCCCTCCAGGCAGTGAATGCACTGGCGCCCCCGCGGTGAATAAGAGGGTGCAAACACGGGACCACACGTACCGCCATGGCTTTCTTTGACGGACTCCCAAGGTCCTCACCGGAAAACCTTCTCTTCCCCAGCTTGCCGGCTCTGTGGACGCCTACGCGCAGCGAATCGTGGCGGGCGGATGCGGAGCGCGGATGAGCTGGTGACGCAGCGGGGTCCAGCGGGGTCCAGCGGGGTCCAGCGGGGCCCGGCAGCGCAGGTGAGGTGGAGAGTGTTTGTGGTGCGATGTGAATGGGCAGTTGCTGCAAAGAGGGAGAAGGGAAGGCGCAAACGGGGTGGAAAAGAAGGAGCGATGGTGTTGTGTGCAGAGCGCAGCTGCTTGATGAGCGGACGGCGGAAGGTGCTGGAGCTGCCCCGAAACGCGCTAGTTAGCACATCCCACCTTCCGCTTGGCAGCACCGTCGTTGCCTACGAGGCTCCAACCATTTCCCAATTCCGCAGCCACGCGTGTTTCCGCCCAATGACACTCTGCGTGCCATCAATCAGGCCTCTTTCGACTCCACGAAGGAGAAGCATCAGACCATCACACAGCAATCGAAGCCTACACATGATTACTCATCGCGGGGCGAGCAACGACGAATGCTTGATTCCACATCATTCACACCTCACACTCATCAGCAACGTTCAGCATTCAGCAAGTCAGACCAGCCAAGCAGCATGGCAGAAAATCGTATTCACAGCATCGGGCCGTGTGCAGTCATCTATGTACCCGTCTCCATTTTTCACATGCGGCCTTGCACGCCCCGTCATTCGTCATTATTCCTTGCTGCAACCGCAGACCCAAGATGCACCGAAACGCCGTTGATGACCGGCAGCCGTGGCCGCGGAACTGCTGAAATGCATGGTCGTCCTCCCGCGCCGGCGGTATGCTGAAGAGGGCGCCGGACAAGAGATATCATGAAAAGTGTTGTACAAAGAAGGGAGAGAAGATCATCAAGTCTCATCGCCGCGAGGACTGTCGTGTGTGGCGAGTATGCCGGTCTGACGAGCTTGCGCTACCTAGAGGTTGTCAGTTGTCGGTAAGATAGATATAAACGGCCGAGATTACTCACTTGAACTTGTGTAGTCGCTGTAGTATCCTGTCGAGCCAGAAACAACGGTGCTCTTGTCGTCGTGTTTCCGGTCGTGTCTCCGCTTCAGGCCCAACGCCAGCGCTGCAGCTCCAAGGGCAGCACCAACACCGAGCATTCCGCCAAACTTGCTTTCCTTCTTGGGCCTACTCGGGCGACCAGCCGCTTGTCCATACCAACGGCGTCCACCACCAGCGGCGCCGCCTCCGCTCGAGTGGTGGTGCTCTTCGATATACGTCTCCTCGTGCGTGTGCTTGCGCTTCTTGCCGAAGCCAAAGATGGCCAGCACAGTGTCGAGCAGGGCTCTCGCGCAACAGAAGAAACAGATCAGGAACAGGAGCAGCACGCCGGCAAGCACTCCAATGACGATTCCGGCGATGGCACCGCCGCTAAGACGGCGGCGGTGGCCATTGGCTTGGACGAGCGTGCCATTGATGCCAGTCGCGACGGGCGTCTCGAAGGCCTGAGTGACAGTGGGCGACCCGGTGGCTGTGACGACTATCAGCCCTGAGCTCGTGGGACGCAGCGGCGCGGACGGAGATATCGTACCGACGATCCCTCCAGACGATCCTGCGCCGATAAGAGCGCAGGTGCCGGCCGTAGGGTTGGAACAATAGTACCCGCTGTCGCAGCAGCCGCCGTTGGTGCCGCAGGGCGACCGCGCGCCAGTGCAGCTGCCGGTCGGGGCAGGCGTCGCGAGGGCGGTTGCGCCGGCGTAGGAGCTGTAGACGGCCGTCCGCGTTACAAAGTTCTGCTCGACCCACGTCGACGTGTAGTAGACCCACTGGCCGCTGTTGGCCAGGGGTGTCGCCGCGGCGCCGCACTGGGCTTCGTTGTTGGCGTCGGTGTAGCACGAGTCGCCGCTGGCACAGCAGAGCTGGCCGTAGTAGCCGCACGCCACGCCGCTCGTGCACTCGACCCGCGGCACGAGCTGCGAGGCATTGTGCCGCTGACGGAGCTCTTCGACGTGGACCGGGTACGGCTTTGCTGCGACGGCGGGCAGCAGGACGGCGAGCGCGACCAGACCGAGCACCGCTGGGGGCGCGCGAAGGGACCACATCATGGTCGCTGCAGGCCGGAGGGCGGCCAAACGAGAGTGGGCGCTTTGCTGCTGGGCGCGCTGGGAGAGCGGCGGCGGTGAGGTGGAGTGAGTGATTGGTGTTGCGGGGTAAGATCGGCCGTGATTCGCCAAGCCGTGCAGGTAGCGATGCCGATGAAGCGAAGGTGCACCGTGTAATAATGCAGCGCACACAGCAATGAACAAAGTCAGCGAGAAAACAGCTCAATTGGAGATTGTGAGGCAGCGGCGAGAGGGTAGAGGAGAGGAATGAGGATGGCAGGAGCAGTGCAGCGGTGGAGAGGAAATAGTCTACTCAGATTTGGTTGAGGCTGGGAGGAGGTTGGTACACTCGACACCCAACCACCGTCTTTCGCACTTCTGCCGGGCCCGGCGTCGCAGCGAAGGATCCCCTCACTAATATAGAAATGCGCCGGTGAGCGGTCAATATTGCGCCGTCTAGACAATGCTGTTCAGAGCGTTTGCGGAATTTTTGGATTTGGGAGCGCGAGGCGGTGATCGGGGGGCATGGCCGCCCACCATGTTCGCCCCTGCCCCGTACACAAAACACAAGCGAGGCTATTGGCATAGCAACCACGGCGCACTGAAACACAATCTTTCGCGCCTTCACCATGGCACGCCTCGACTATCGTATTGTCTGATTTTGTCATGTTCCTCACCGGATGGCTGCTGCAATTGATCCCCTTGGGTCGTTCATGCATGTGGGCCGGCTCACCGCTCCCGAGCGTACGTCATGCACACGTGGCGAAGAAATCGTAGCCAGTGTAAAGAATAAGGTGGTATTAGCAGCAAGAATAGGATCAATAGCCAAGGGTACAAAGGTAGTATATTCGTAGTACAGAAACGACAGCAATAACACCAGCAATAACACCAGCTGCACCCCGGACAATCGGGAAAGAGTAGCAGTATAGGACCGATCCTATTTCACCACCTCAGGAGGCCCAGGTTTTCGTTCCCAAGAGGATCCAGACGAGCATGTGTGGGACTGCAGTTTCAGAGACGATACTGTGGAGGTGGTTACGGGCAGGGGCGCAATGAAGCAAATGGAGATGCAAAGGGCGTGGAAGGTAGTCAGCGTAGCCGCGGTCTTGCTGATGCGGTTGCGATAAGCCTTTACTTAGTGTCGTAAAATGATGCGTCGTGAGGGCTTTTTGCTTGATGAGAATAAGTCATCGCATGTTACTCTGACAGGCTCTGGGTTGATAGTGTATCCTCAAAATCAAGGTCATGATCTTCGGTGCGCTTCGCTGCTCTCTCCTCTTGCTCGGCATATCTAGCTTCATCGCTTGACTGGATCTCTTCAGGGGGTGTTTCCGACCGTTTCCGTACGTGAACGTTGTCAGCCAAGGATTCTTTGCGCAGTGCTCGCCGTTCTTTAATCTCTGCCGCATCAACATATCGGCAGAGCTGTATCCCAGATATGCAAATTTCTGCATCCTCATCTCCCAGTTCCTCCTCGACAAGTTCTTTGCAGGTAAAATCGCTTAGGCGGAGCCGTAGGCCAGGGTGTTCAACAGGGTGTCCTTCATCGTCACGGAAAGCCTGGTACAAAAGTCAGACCGTCAGGGACAGATCATAGTCATGAGGATGTTAGTAGCCTACCTCATCAACGGCCTCTTCCACAGCCCGTAGTTCATACCCATTCGCAGTGCTGAACAACTGGGGTCGCCAAGTCGATAATGTTGCTTTGCGTGAGTCCTTGCCGTACTCGATGTCTAGGCAAACAACCACCCGCACGCTGGCGGCTGAATCTAGCAGATAGTTCTCGGCCCACCGGTGTAGGCGTCTTTTCTTCTGCGAGTATGCGACTTCAATAATGACGCCCGGATATTGCGCATCGTCATGCCCAAAAGACGCGTCTGGCTCATACTTGAATTTGCTCGATGCAGTATTAGCAGCAAAATTGATTTCAGTTGATCGTGTTGATTGCACTTTCTGCGCGAATCGAGCCTTCCTGTCTGATCCGCTACGTATAGCTTTTAGTTGGCTCCGGATATCATCCTCCACTGCGTCGATGAAGCGTTCGTGTATTCCGGTAGGCATACGAACAGCTAAGATGCACTTGTCTCCGTCGTAGTCATACCTGCCAAAGTCCTCTGTCAGTTGGCGTCTTCGTGGTCTCGGAGGTCCACTGACCGTATCTTGTCTTCCACAAATCCTAAAAGCACTTTGTCTTTCTGGAGCGCCCTCTCTATCTGCTCGTACTCTCCTTGTGCAAGCTTAAATTCTTTCCAGGGCTCTCGTCCAGTGTCCCTTCCCGCTTGGATGTGTCTAAACTGTGCGAGAACGCGAGGCGCCTCTGTGAATAGCTTCTTGTCGGTCAGCGGAGGCGTCAAAGGCTGGTTTGTAGACCTTGAGGGTGGCGTGACGTTCCGGTGCTGCGTTATATCTGCCTGCGATGTTGACATAGCTACATGTTATGCAGCATCACGAAGTTGTTTGAGAGCCGTCGTTCTTGCGCAGAGTCGGTGAGCTGGGTCCTGTGGTTGACTCAGCAACAGCCAATGACATGACTGTGGCTAAGGAGGCAAGCCACCGCTACTAGACTTGGACTAGAACTCGCTTTTGCACGCCTGCAACTCTCCGGTGTGGCAGCAGGTCAACCTGACTGGGTTTTGCCTCGGTTGACTGGCCGCGACCTAAAGAGCTGCGTCCTGGAATCCTCTCTGGAGAACGCTAAGCTTAGTCCTTGGTTGCAAATCCTTTACGCAACTGCTTGCAGTGCTCCATAAACCATCTCGTCTGTACCAATTTAATACAACTGCATACTGCTTCAAAGCTTGTTCTCTCTATTCTGCACAAGCATGTCGCTCTACTACAGTAACTTGTTTTAGCCGTCCCGTCCTTGCAAGAGTGACAATGGCAGTCGTCAATTGGAATCCAATCCTGCAGTTGGACCTATAGACCTCATCAACGCCTTCCCTCTAACCATTGCTGTTACCCACTATCCTGCATCTCACCACCTTCTCAACTTGCTGGATATGCGCTTTAAAGACCCTGGCTTTGTCGCTCCAATTTCTGTAGACTCATCTTGGCCTTTATTCATCGACAGATTCGACTTGCATCGCTTGAAGCAGATCTTCAAGTTGCCTACACTGTTTTGAAGAAGGCCCTTGGACAGCCCTGTATCCAGCTAGTGCCTGAGTATACATTTTCTCTGCTGATTCCTTGCGGCCTGTCTGGGAGAAGAGGTCACCAAAGCAGAACATTGTGTTCAACGCTGGTAAATATGACGGTAGAAGCTCAGGACTGAGTGCCTCCTTGTAGCCTTGCAGTGCCCGATTGTACATGGCCTCCGCCTCAGCCAGCTTGCCTTGGTCGGCGTAGAGGAGGCCTAGGTTGTTGACCGTATTGAGTGTCAATGTGTGCTTCAGTCCGAGTGCCTCCTCACGGCCTTGCAGTGCCCGATTGTACATAGCCTCTGCCTCAGCCAGCTTGCCTTGGTCAGCGTAGAGGAGGCCTAGGTTATTGACTGTATTAAGTGTTGATGTATGCATTGGTCCAAGTGCCTCCTCATAGCCTTGCAGTGCCTGAATGTATATAGCCTCTGCCTCAGCTAGCTTGCCTTGGTTGGCGTAGAGGCGGCCTAGGTTATTAACCGTATTAAGTGTTGATGTGTGCTTCAGTCCAAGTGCCTCCTCCTTGCCTTGCAGTGCCTGATTGTACATGGCCTCCGCCTCAGCCAGCTTGCCTTGGTCGGCGTAGAGGTTGCCTAGGTTGTTGACTGTATCAAGTGTTGATGTATGCTTCAGTCCAAGTGCCTCCTTACGGCCTTGCAGTGCCCGATTGTACATGGCCTCTGCCTTGGCCAGCTTGCCTTGGTTTTTATAGAGGTTGCCTAGGTTATTGACTGTATTAAGTGTCAATATGTGCTTCAGTCCGTGTGCCTCCTCGTAGCCTTGCAGTGCCCAATTGTACATAGCCTCCGCTTCGGCCAGCTTGCCTTGGTTGATGTAGAAGAGGCCTAAATTGTGTAGTGCCCATTGTATCCCATCAACACCCACGTTGCCGTCCCTGATAAAATGTTCATGCTTTGCAGCATGTTGGAGGAGCCGCTGCTGAAGGAGCCACCACTCTTCTACATCTTTGCTAGGAATTTCAGACGCCACACAAGTCAGGGCCAGCTGCGCTAGATCCTGGTCCCACTCGCTGTTTAAGACAGATATCGTCCACGAATGCACACAGCTATGCATACCATACCCAGCGGACCCAGGCGGCTGCCCAGGGGAAGGCTCTGGATGAGCCAGACCGTATTCGCATAGCAGTCGAACCGCCTTGTTAAAGCTCAGTTCATCCTCAGTAAGCTTCTGTATCCACTCGTCGTCTGCAGAGTGTGCGTGTTGAAGAAGTCTAAACTACACGTCTTGCTTATCAAAATAGGCCCACAGCTTGAGCAACTGGGCGGATGCCGCATTCTGTTTTTGAATCTGATCAAGAGTAACCTGCTATGTGGTGTACAATGAGCGGTCTTCGTACGAATTCAATTTTGGGCTCGTCATCTGGAGTTTCAACCAAGATGCCTCGTATAGCTGAAGATATTCCGCGCAGCTAGTCGTCACGTGCTCTAGATAAGCCCCAGCCGTGGAGAGAGCAAGTGGTAGGCCGTCTAGCTTTACGACAAGCGCTTTCGCATCAGGATCTATTTTATCAGCTTGGGTCCACTCATCTAGTACCTAAGCAAACTTACCGTCTTCAATGTCTTCTCTTTGAGACATGTTTGACAGGATCTTGAGCCCGTCCTCCAGATCTGTCAACTTCTTAACATGAAGACGCCGCCCTTGGGTAACATTGGCTGAGCGTGTTGTGATAATTAATGAGCCCTAGTTACTTTCTGGCAGATACTGACGCAAATCCACTATTGAGCAGTCTGTATGGTTGGCGGTTTGGGGATTGTTGTAATTGTCATAGATGATCAACCAACGTGTGTTATCGCGAAGATTAAGCCAGGCCTTGACTGCAATGACCACTCGATTGAGGTCACCTTCTAAGTCTACATTACCAAACAATCTAGTTGAAGGGCAATGCATTAGAATTTGCTGAGCGATGTCGCGAAAGCTAAGCCGGAGAGAATCTTCGTCATTCGCATTCAACCAGAATATTGCTGTGTATTTCTCTTTATGCTTTCTGATGTATTTAATTGCCAGCTGAGTCTTTCCAATTCCTCCAAGCCCGTGCAGGACTACTGCTGATTGGCTACTGCGACCATGATTATAAAGCAGTTCATGCATCTTCAACAACTCTTTCTCTTAAGCTACAAATTGTGCAGCTTCAGGAATTATCGCGAGGTTAAGTCCGACAACGTATTATTTAAAATTGAAACCTATACTGGTCAGTTTATTGCTTCAAGAAGCACATCTAGGGGAGATCTACCCTTGTCCAACTTGTGGATTTCTTCCTCCAGCCGTCGGAATGCATAGTCCCTTTCCTCTCTGTAGTTAGGCAATATAGAGACCCCAAAGACTCCAATCAAACAGTAGGCTTCATCCTCTTCAATCGTGGTGTTGCGACACTCTGCCCAGGATCTCCGCTCTTTGATGCTAAAACTTGACAGTGCATCGCCTTAGAGAGCATTCTTCGCAATGCCAGTGATCTTGTGTATCTCAGACTTGAGCAATACTTTGCTTCCAAGTCGCCCACCCTCTGAGCTAAAGAAGTCAACCAGCCTTGGTGCGATGAGCTCTTGAAGCGTCCAGCCTCGAGTAAACCACCAACTCATCCTGAAAGCCTCTTTCCAGGCCCATTCGTCGTCCACTCCGTCGGGGTTCGAGACATCGGAAAGGTAGACGTAGCAGCGCACGGCGTTCTGATACCACCGGAACATAGAGTTGATCGCCGCACTAAGTTCAACCGCATTCTTCTTATCAATGCAGCAGGTGTCTATCCAGAAGTATTGCAGTCCATCAGCTGCGGCCTGCCTCGCGCAGAACTGTATCTTCCTCCATCCAGCCTTGCTGACGGTCTCGCTCAAGTCCACAGTCACTTCCATATCCTAGAAAAGGACCTCCTCTTTCCCCCAGGTATGAGAGAGTATTGCGTAAGCAGGAACATCGCTACTGGTCGTTTCACAGAAGACGATGCCGCCGTCCGGTTTGTGCTGCAAGAGGCGTAAGAATGCCATAGCTACGGATCGGACGCGATCTCATAGCACGCGACTCGTGTGGCTCGTTCAGTTTGTTCAGTATATGGGCTCAAGGCATTCGAAGGTTGACAAAATGAAGCAGGCGTCGAAGGACAAAGGGTGATAAGGTGGCACAGGAGGGGTTGTACGCGCTGCCCACCAGGCTGCATCGTGGTGCAGCTGACCGGTGAGGAGACGCTCATGTCGCCTAGATGTCATTGGGAGCCTTGCACACAGCACCCAAGCCCCGACGCAGGCTAAGGAGGCAAGCCACCGCTACTGGACTTGGACTAGAACTCGCTTTTGCACGACTGCAGCTCTCCGTTTTCGCATTGATTGAATTCCGGTAATCCAGATTCATCAGTGAGCTCACTAATGCATCGTTGCCACGTTACACAGACAGCCCCCGTACTCCGCGTCTGTTGTGGCACAGTTGTCGCTGCGCAGTGGGGGATCTTAGCTAATTTCCAAGATACTGTAGAGTTTTAGATAGATAGTCCTTTATGCACGATTAAAATGGCTACAAAGACAAAGTACCTGTAATTCGTCCGACCTCGGGGGGTGTCCGGTTACATAGGAATAGATGGTAACTACCTTTTTTGTTTTCATCACGAGAAATGCTCACTTGTCAACCCTTCAATCTTTCCAATAATAAAATTTTGTACTGCCACAGCTCTTCTTTTGCCTATCTCTATTGCTTCTCATTCATCGATAACGCACAGTTCTAAAACAAATTCCAATCTGATCAATGTTCTGTTTTATTTGCGCATGCTTACGACCAGTCCGGTCAATTCCAGGCTCAGCCTAGCCTTCGTCGTCATCGCAGCTCGGTAGCTCCCTCTACGCCTTTTCTCTTGCCTCTCTTTCACTGAGTGCCTTTATCTCGTTCCTCTAGTCGCAACTTTACCAACTCAGCACCCAGCCCCTGAGCATCCACTCTCGATTCGCGTTCCTCCCACTCGGCATCGCGGTTGCGGTCCCGTTTCTGCAGCTCGCCACTCAAATGATAATTATCTTCGACCCCACCGTAGAGTGCAAGTTGTTCCATCAAATCCGGCCGCCACGCGAGATACTTGTCCTCATACGCTTTCCTAATTTGCTCCATTTCCTCCTTCTTGCTCTTGCGCAGAAGCTTCACGCCATGCTGTCGCAGCTGCGCTTCAATCTCGACAAAGTCCGTTGGGGAGTACCATGACCAGGGTATTACAATACTCTGTATTGATGGACGGGCTTGGTGGAGAATCTGAAGTAGTTGTTTGAAGCAGGCTGTGATCTCCCTCATCGCACCAGCTGCTGGCCGGGGAATAATAGCAGTCACCCAGCACAAATCCACGATTTGCCCAAGAGATATCGGATCCGGTGCATACTCAAAGTGCTCTAGGTTCGGGGGGAGAAACGAGTCCACAGCGACAACTCCCTCCTCGACAAGACCAGAAACTGGGTTGAAGGGCCTCCTAAACAGGACTGCCCCGCTGATCTTGAAGACCTTCAACTTCTCCATCCGGTTCAACACCGGGGGAAACAGTATAGGGTATTTAGTCCTACGGCGCTTAACCACGAATTCAAAGGACTCGAGCGTGTGTTCGACTGCGAGCATGGCTTCCCACAACATATCAAACTGGAGTGCGAATTCGCCCTCGTCCATCTCCATGGGAACGAAGCGCTCATGTACGTCTACGACGATTTTCAACGACTTCAACGCTTCGAATCGCCGCAGCAGGAGAGCCAAAGCTTCAGGTCCGACCCAACCGCGCAGGATCAGCGACTCCACTTTCCACGGCTCTGCCCCTGCATTCTGTACCAACAATGGTACCAGAGAGGAATGCCCCACCCACTCTTGGATCCTCAAATCCAAAGTTTTGAGACGAGGGAGAAGAATAACTTCAGGGTGTTCCAGAAAGGCGGAAATCAGATCAGAAGATCCAAGCCTGCTACGAAGAACCAAAGTCTTCAAAGCCTTCAGCTCCCACGCTACAAATAGCACTAAACTCACATCGTCTCTCAACGATTTAGACTGGAACTGAGAGTCTGCAATGTCGAGCTTCTCTAGGTTGGTCGTGTGCAGAATTAGCGCCTGGACAGCTTTGGTTCCCTCGAATCTGCCCATGCGAGGTTCTTCATCTCCCGGTTCAGGAATTTCCTCGTCCACTGCCTCATGCCCTCTAGGTTCAGGAATCTCTTCGCGCGCTGCCTCATCCCACTCAGCCTCCCACAGGTCCACGAGTGCGGGATGCACAAGTGCTGCCCGTTTCACAATCTCACCCCACAGCGTGGGATTTTGCTCCAGCATCGAAGCAACTGTTTCCTTATCCCTCCAGTCCACAGTCAAATCCAGTTTCAGCTCCCTGACTTTCGTCGCAAGGCCTTGATTGTCGAAAAGCAGCAGGCGAAGCAGACGGAGAACTTGGGTGGCCGCCTTGCCCCCCTCGGTCAAGTCGGGGTGGCGGACAAGCACTTCTTGCCCGATGCGTCTACATTTCTTGCTTAGTTGGCAGAAGGTTAGCAGGTCTTTGTATTTTGCGTTCGCTCGGGGACGGGTGAGATCACGAGCGTACGACGCTGCGGCGCATTCTGTCTTGCGCGCTTTTTCTTCGGCGAGATTCAGCAATTGGAGCTCGGAGACGATGTGTAGGATCGTTTCTTCTGGGAGCTTGTGGAAGTCTAAGGGGAGGTGGTCGAAAAGGGTCATTTTGCTTGAAGTGGTAGCTTAAATGTAGGATGTCAGTTGATATGTGCTTATGTGGTCGTTGGTGAGTTGTGGTGAACGAGTTGGACTACTTGGGGGCGTACCACCTGGTCTTTTTGTTCTGGGGGTTTATGGGGGAATACAATCCTTCAAGGCACATTATGTAGATTTGCTCAAAGGGAGGGGTATATTCGTCGATGGGTGATGAATAAACGTCGCCTTGTCTTTGTTGGTCGGAACCTTGGAATTTAATGTTCAAAGTAATACTAAGGTTTTAGGCAATGCTGGGGTTTCAGCTACAGTATATTATAGCTTCTTGTTATATTGATAAAAGAATAATAGAGAAGTACTAGGCCCCAGGAGCATATCTATATATCTTACTTACAGAATACACTAGATTATTAGGGATATTTCTACGTAAAATAGATTCATACCAGTATAGAATTAGATTCACACTTCTATGAGAGGTTTAGCGTGAGATCTAAAGCACCAGGTCTGATCTACTATGGTTTAATATTAAATGTACCTTTAATGTTCTGTTATAACCTTAGTATAAAATATCAAGCTGACAGCGTGATCCTTGGATAATTCCTTCTTTTTATCGGGGGCGCAATAGCTATGGATGTTCTACTCGCTTTGCCGTTCTTCTAAACTTTCCGAGACAAGTGGGCCAATTTGTATTTCAACACGACTCTGGTTTGTCTCACGCTTTCGGTTGGCCGAATCTGGTCGGCCATGTCCTAAAAGGTCTTTCCAAAGGAAATCACAAGATGGGACATCTTAGACCGGACCGAACCCACGGAAGCTCTAGTGACGCACTCAGCGCTTGGTTTGGCATGCAGTGCGCTTGCAGGACTTGCCTCTCGCTCCATCATTCGAGCCATGCCAGTCGATCAGGTCGTACCTATACAACCACCCCTCTTCACAGAGGTTCTATCCCCGGCACAACCCACTTCGACCTGTGGACGTCCCTGCCAAACCAATTATTTAGCTATCGCCCTCAGTTTCAAGGTCGAGGAAAAGAAGACCTAGAATTTGTACTGATGACCCTGCAGCTCGCCATCGCGGCTCTGGGGTCCGTTGTGATCGCCACCGTACTCTCCGCAAGAAGTCACCATCTTGGCCATTACCCAACAATGGTCCGCAAGACTGCGGGCATCACCTTTCATTATCTTTTCAATAACTGGATTGTGCTTCGCAACTACGCCAGGGCAAGGTAATACGCTGGCATTGGTAACCGCCTGGAGAGCCGCATCGAGACAATGGTCAATACTTTGGTCGAACTGAGAGGGCATATAATGGTTATTTTCACTACTGTGATGAGTGAGCTGATGCTGGAAGTTATTTCGATCCCATATCTCCGTGCCTTGTCTAGTATATCACTCGAATTTGCTGGTGCTGGCTATAGTGCTATAGTTGACGCGGCAGGTTTCATGCTTTTTTGTATTCAGTCAAATCACTTCTTCACGGGGGTAACAACTTTACTTCTCGGGTGGCTACAGATATCATGAGAGGGAGAGTGGGATCTAGAAGGTCTTAAAAAGCTTTTAGTGGCTATAGGTCGAGTCTCGAGCTTTCACACTTTTCGAGATATTCATGGGAAGCTGGCTACTTGGGGGGGGTTTCTTGCCAGTGAAACCGGTGGGGTTGTATTTCATTGAGGCTTCGACTCTTGCCGTTTGGAAGGCAGTGGTGTATTCTAGTCTTCCCGTCATCTTGTTCATTTGGCTGTTATTATCCATTGGCAAGGTTGAGTAACGTCTATCCCGTAGTTACGAAAAACCCACTGTGCAGGAAATTAAGCGAGGTACCTCTGCTACAAGCAACCACAAATATACGCATATAATGAAATAATCTAATAGTTAGTATCTGTTATCTGCTTAAGCTATAGATATATATATAAAACACCTTGTGCACTTTAAGTTACTTATGCATCCTTGTCCTCTAGCTAGATCTTAAGGACTACTTCTTATAAACTATTATAACATGCACTAATTAAAGTATCTCTAACAAGTCTATACTCCTTAGAGGGAAATTGAGCAAGTTCTTATTTTAATTGCTAAACATCATTGTACTGTTATAAATATTATTAGCTATATAAAATGCTTTGTGGTAAGCATATTCATACATAGCTATAATGCTTAGTAGTACTCCTAATAGAGCAACGTCTATATTAAGTTAGTATAGAATAACTACGTAAGTTGTAATTTATTCACTATAAGTGCACTAATTTTAAAACTAAGGCTACTTAGTTCGCAGCTGTGCAATCCTCTCTAGAGAATACTAAGCCTTGCTAAGTTACTAGAAAGCATCTTAGAACTATATAGTCCTAGGTTGTAAATCCTAGTATGCTATAAACTATCTTATCTATACTAATTTAATATAACTATATTCTACTTTAATACTTACTCTCTCTATTCTATGCAAGTATATTACTCTACTATAGTAACTTGTTTTAGCTATCCTATTATTGTAAGAGTAATAATTACAGTTATTAATTAGAATCCAATCCTATAGTTAGGTATATAGACCTTATTAATACCTTCTATCTAACCTAGTAGCTTTATATAATTTTGCTATTACCTACTATCCTATATCCTACTACCTTCCTAACTTGCTAGATATATACTTTAGAGACCCTAACTTTATTACTCTAATCTCTATAGACTTATCTTAGCCTTTATTTATTAATAGATATAACTTGTATTACTTAAAGCTAATCTTCAAGTTACCTATACTATTTTAAGGAAGGCCCTTAGATAGCTATATATCTAGCTAGTGCCTAAGTATATATTCTCTCTGCTACTTCTTTACAGCCTATCTAGGAGAAGAGGTTACTAAAGGAGAGTATTATATTCAATGCTGGTAAATATAATAGTAGAAGCTTAGGACCTAGTACCTCCTTATAGCCTTGTAGTACCTAACTATATATAGCCTCTACCTCTACTAGCTTACCTTAGTTAGTATAGAGGCTGCCTAGGTTATTAACTATTAAGAGTGTTAATATATACTTT
>ML977746.1:2125-13575 GCA_010015725.1 Amniculicola lignicola CBS 123094 | reverse complement strand
GTGATCTAGAGTACCTTTAGATAGAAGTAGTAAGGTCTTTTTCTATTGATTTTCTTGATCTAGCTTACAGCGGAGGCTATTTGCTTATACCTTTAATAGGATATCCTTGCCTTTTTTAGTAGTATTGAATTAAGTGATCTTGGCGCTTTTCTTAGGGTTAATAATAAATCCACCTGATTTTAGATAAGGATTAATATATAGGTAGCTACTCTAGAAATAATTATCTCTACAGAGGTAGGGCTTATTAGGCTTTCTATTAATTAGAGTATTACCTAGCCTCCTTTTTCTATATAGAGATTCTTAATTATCTAGGGTAGCTGTATAGGTGCCTCTAATAATATTAGCTTTTATTCTAGTTGTAAGCTGGATATAAGCCTTAGTATATATCTTAGCATTACATGTACTTAGCCTATATCAGTATCTCAAGCTCGATTAATTAGAACAATAGACCAATTCCTTTAACCTTAACCTGTACTACTACTAAGCTTACAGTTATAAGCCCAGCCTAGCCAATTAATATCAACCTGCTAAGTTTACTGATTAGCTTTAATTCTATTAATCTCTACTATCCGTTAATCTATCCTAGTTATTAACACCTACCTCACCAATCAATATCAACCAATATCAATTAATTTCAATCCAAATTTTCCACTAATATTGATCCTTACTAAACGCGAAAACCCTATAGTTAATTACCTTAAACGCGTTAATCAACAATAAATAAAATAATGAAATATAATGATATTAGCCTTACTAATAGAGTTATCCTTTAAGGCTCTAATTAATAGGACCTCTAGTTCTTTATAATTAAGGATCTAGTAATCTCTGCATAGGTTTGGATATATATTAATCCTAACAAGCCTATTAACCTACTATAGGTACTAATCAAGCCTAAGGCTCTAGAACTAACACTCTATACACCTAATTCAATTAACAGTAATAATAATACCCTGTAAATAGCCTTATAGTAGGAAGCAATAATTCAGGCAGATTAATAGCCTAGGATTATCTACCTATTAGTAGATAAAAACAACTTCTATAGAACATAGATGGCGCAGTATTTATCCAAGATAAAGGAATTTCACTGAACTGAGGATTAACTTAATTAGATCTATGCTTAGATTACTAAATCTATCTATCTAGACCTATTACCCTATATTAAGAGGTTCTTAATGTCTTATAAACATCTTTAGGTACTCTAACAAAGGTTCTTACTATTAATAATTAATTAAGAATAATAAATTCTTTACAAATATATAAAAGCTTATACCCTAAGCTTATAAAGGATTAATATAGAAAACTAGTATAACGAATATATTACCACCTATAATAACGCCAGATTAATTAATCTTCCTAATGTTACTAGCTAGAGAGCTTAGAAAGATCTGCTTAGAGCCTTTAAACAAGTTAATAGTAAATATAGAGCTATATTATCATACAAAATAATAGGCAAGGAAAAGTGCTATAGGATAGATATACCTCTTAGGATAGAGGTAACTTAGTTAATTACTAAGTTCCTATCTTATATTAGAATAACCAGAACAAAAGCTAATATTATTAGAGGTACCTACATAGCCACCCTAGATAATTAGGAATCTCTATATAGAAAAAGGAGGCTAGGTAATACTCTAATTAATAGAAAGCCTAATAAGCCCTACCTCTGTAGAGATAATTATTTCTAGAGTAGCTACCTATATATTAATCCTTATCTAAAATCAGGTGGATTTATTATTAACCCTAAGAAAAGCGCCAAGATCACTTAATTCAATACTACTAAAAAAGGCAAGGATGTCCTATTAAAGGTATAAGCAAATAGCCTCCGCTGTAAGCTGGATCAAGAAAATCAATAGAAAAAGACCTTACTACTTCTATCTAAAGGTACTCTAGATCACTTTATAATTAACTTAAGTAACTACTACTAAGGTGCTCAATCAACTAATAAGACCTATACTACCTTCTTATACACTAGTAATAATAGCTCTTCTCTTATTAACTATTAGATACTAGATCCTAGATCTAATATCTATATTACTAATAACCACGTTAGATTTAGGTGGCTATATCCAGCAACACTAGATAATATTATCTAATTAGGACCTACTGAAGTATAGATATTAGGTTAGGGAGATATTAATATTATAATCTTAACGCCTACTAGTATTAAAACTACTATATTAAGGGAGGTTGCCTATGTCCTATCCTTCTTTACTAGTATTATATCACTAGATTGACTATCCTTAGAGGATATCCACTTCAACTTAAGAAGAAATATCCTATATTAAAAAACAGGGGAATCCTAGTAAGATATTGTTAATCTTATAAAGTAAGGAGGCTATTAGATTATTACTTAGCAACCTTTAGCAACTAATTAGGAGCTACTAATAATACTATTCTTAGTATATACAGCTAATTAGAGGAGACCTTAGAGATCTACTAAGCCTAGACTATAGAGATTACTTATAAAAATAATACTCTATAAGATAATAGGCTATATAGGTTATAAGGTAATTAATCACCTACTAGATAATATTAATAGGATAACTTCCCCTTTAGGCCTAGCTCTAAATACTTTAGATTATAAGTAATATATAATTAATAAAGCTTATAAGGTTATATTACAATGCTTTAGCTATGCCCTTAGAGCTTCCTACCCTTTTAAGACTCTAGCAATTAACCTAATTAGGCTAGATAACATCAGCTATAATAATACTCAATACATTTTCTATACCTTCTACCTATTTACAAAGTTTAATTTTATATATCTAATTAATAAAAAGAATAAATTAATAATAAGGTAGGTTCTTATAAGATTGGATAAACTTATAAAATAATAATTCAATACTAAGATTAACTTTCTAATAGTAGATAATAAGCGTGGATATAGCCTTAATAATAATTCAGCTTAAGCCTATTATATTAATAATAGGATTACCTTCTAAATTAGATTACCTCATATAGAGGAGTAAAACAGCTCTGCTAAATAATTAGGGAAGAGCCTTATTAAGTATTTAAGATATATAAGAGAAGCTAGTAATCTCCTAATTGGGCTAGCCCCTAAGATATATATATCTACTATATACCTTCTTAACTATACGCCTACAAAGAGCCTTAATTAGAAGACCCCTTATAAGCTAGCCTATTAGAAGAAGCCTTTAATTGCTTATATAAGGATATTTGGCTACTAAGCCTCTGCTCTATATACCTAGATCCCTAGGGGGGATAAGCTTACTATACAAGCTCTTATTAGATATCTAGTAGGCTATAATAGCTCTAATATCTATTAAATATAGATCCTAAAAGGAAAAGGAGATAAAATAATAAAGGTTATTTAAACCTATAACATAATATTTAAGGAGTATTAAATAGACTTCCTTCTATAAGGTGTAATAGGTGTATAATAAGGTATATAAGCGCAAAGGTGGAAATCTATCTTCTATATACGTGTATTAGTATAGGCTTAATAGGGGTGATGCTTAATCAGATTGTAGTATTATTCATATCTATCTAGATATAGCTGGGATAGAGGTTTTATATACAACCCCCTGCTAAGCCTTTACATAGGCGTTATATAATAAGATTATATAACTCTACGTAAGGGTAATATATCACCCCTTTGTTATCTATATATAGATACTAGCAACTTTTTATTTTCAGGTTACTTACTTAATAGTCCCAGCTATATAATTCCCCTATATCCTAATATTTGCTTATATAATTACAGTATCAACTTTTAACTCCCCTTCTTAGGATCCTTATTACTGTGTAATCCTAAGATACCACTAGTATTATATATTTCCCTACCCCTTCCAGTGTTATTATATATAATAGGTATTCCTATTAGGGCCTTCTCTATTAGTCTATACAGGTCTTCTCTATAGGTAGTTAGGTACTAATCTTACAGTGATAAGGCTATTAATATATAGTATTTACACTAAGGGATTCTATAGGTACTATTAGCTAGTATCTATTAGTTAATTAAGAGCGATGTTACGCAATAGTGGCATTTACTGGGGGTTTATTATAATAATACTAGGGCTATATCTTATAGTATTATAATGCTTATGCAAATAGAAGATACTAATAGAGAGTAGTTTTTAGCCTACTCTAGTGTATAGAGATATAGGCAGAGCAGTAAGGTGTAAACGGAGGTGTACTCTGTATATAATCCCCTCTAAGACCTCTCTTGTTCTTCTTTCCTTCATCCTTATTTTAGAATCCTTAATATATAATTATAGGCCTTTTCCTTTCTAAGTTTTTATATAATGTGCTAACCCCTAGCAGAACTTTGAAATCTCTTATAATAGCTCTTATTCCTACTAACTAGCAGCTCCCTACTAACTAGCAGCTTATCCCTACTAGCCCTATAGGCAATCTTCTTATAGTTTAACTTACTAATAATCAAATTTATATAACCCTTCCTACTAGATAGGCCAGCAATTATACGCTTATATAGGCACTTACTATTAATATAAGTTCTTCTCCTTTTCCTGTCCTTATATAATATAGGGTTAACTTTTATTATAGGCTAATAAAGTAAATATAATAGCTATGCCATTATACAACATCAATATTATACTTAATACTAGTACTAATCTTTGTAAATTTGTTGCTAAGATTATTTAGCATAAAGGCTACTTTTGTGCAGTTTTAGTCTAGTTATATAGTTAGGCTACTCTAACTAACTATCCCTATAAGTGTAGTTCAGCTTATAGGCCTTCTCCCTTCACTTAGTGCGTTGTCCTTGCTGGTTTCTAGAGGGGTTTATATAGTTATTATATATAGATAAGCTATAGTGCTCGTTATAAGTATAAGGTCTAATTTAGTCTTCCTAGATATATAGGGTAGGGGTTTCTTCTCTAGGGTGGATTAAATAGGGGTTGAACTTTATAGTTCCTCTATATAGATCTTATAATCTACCTTCTTAATAAAAATATTTGCTCCTATAAAAACATGTGTATATATATATAAATAAGTGACTTTAGTAAGTATTATAGTCTAAAATAAATGAAAGATACGCATAAAATAACTGTAAACATAAGAAATATATATAGTATATACTATAGGTAGAGCTATAAGCTCTATGTAGGGCTAGTTTAGTCCACTAATACTTTAACCTTAATATTTAGCTTGTTAGTTAAAACAAGGGTCTCTAGGGTAGAGTTTAGACTCTTCTTTGTATATATATTAGTAGGATTATCCTTTCTATCAATCTAGTAGATCTTAGTAATCTCCCTTTTCTCATATAATTCTTGAAGGGATATGATATTAATTATAAGCCTCTTCTTATTAGTTATACTAAGTTTAACAAGGTAATTATACAGAGATTTCAAATCTATATATATTACAACTGGAATAGGGGGTAGATCTAGAGTTTATATAATCTGGAGAAGTGTAGAACTTAAGGTAATAGTATTGTTAAAACTACTAACTATGCTATATAGTTTACTAGTAAGTATACTTTGTATAACTCTTTTACACTTAACAGAGTTCTAATATATAATATTCCTATAGATTTAGAAGTTATGTAAGTTCCCAGTGTTATATTCTTCAGCTAGAATAATAAGAAATCTAAGCTAAGAGCTGAGATCTTTGTTGTTAGCAAATGAACTATTAGTAAAAATAAATAGCTTTGTATAACGTAGATCTAGGGGAATAAATGTTAAGCCATAATTATAGTACTTAATTTGCTATAGGATTCGTGCGTTTAAGGCTTTAATATCTTTATCCTTTAGCAGGACTATCTGGGCTGCAATAGAGAGGTTAAATAAAGCCTCTAGTTGATATACTAAAGTAATGTATACTCCTCTTGCTCTCTAGGCAATATACTACTATATTATATCTAGAGATAAGGGGTTAATTGCGCAAAGGTTCTTGGATTACCCTTTTTAGGTTAGTATAACCTTGCTATTAACCAGTATAATCTTCCCGCTATTAAACTTGATAGGCTGTTTACTTAATAGGATAGTTTTAGGCTTTATATAGAAGTTTACCTTTGCTAGTTCTTCTTCTTCCCTTTGTATAAAAGCTAGTGTGATAATACTTAATGTATTATTAGTCTGTAGGCCTATAATACCAAAAATTATTATTCCCTTATTAGTAATTAAGAGATATAGATTATACAAGGAGTTGAACATTTATAGTTTATCCCTGTAATAATTATAGTAGGTTTTAAACCAGTATAGGCCTAATTCAGCTACTCTATACAAAGGTTATATGATTTAAAAAATTGTATTAGGGGGAAGGTTATCCCTTATCTCTGCTAGGGGTTTTATATATAGCATATAAAGTAGCTTATCTATAGCCTAGATATATGCTTATATAATATCCCTAAGCTTAAAGTATATTCTGTGCAAGGCTATCAGTAATAGTCCTACTACTAGGATAAGTCTCTAGCTTATCTACTGGATCATGGGTAACTGAGTAAGAATCTCTTCTTTCTCCTTATCTAAATAACTAGTAAGGACTAATCTAGACTTCTTGTATAGCTGTGTACTCTTCCCTTTCACTTCCCTAACTATATAGAGGTTAAAGATATAGCCTTTATAAATAGCAGGGTTATATTATAGGATCTTAAAGGTACTATTTATAATAAGAGCCTCTATCTCTATATAATCTGATTCTTCAAATAGTTATCTAGGGGTTGTAATAACTCTATCTATACGAAGCTTTATAGCTAGGGTATAGTTATCCTACTCCTTCTACGTAAGGAACGCTTTATCTATATATTTATCTTCTTTATCTTTATATAGGGGTTATACTTTCTATAGGTATCCTCTTGTCCTTCTTAGGATAGTTAGTTCCCCTAGTAGCTTTTCAGAATTTTTAGCTTCTTTGGGCTCTTCGTGCAGTGCTTTAATAATAGGGTTCTTCCTTAGGTATCTATGCTTCCTAGGTTTCAGAGCTTCAATTCGTGCGGGTACTGGGGGATTAGGGTCCTTAATATCTAGTTCTTCTTTAGGTGCTATATAATAGTATAGCTTGACTTATATACACTATAGTTTAATAGGTCTATTTTCTTGGTTAATAGTAACGTCTCAGCTATTAATACTCTTGATTTCATATAGTCCTTCCTATCCTCTATGTTCCCTCCAGATTATTACTTTAGAACTAAGTAGTAGTAATAGGATATCATGCGAGCTTAGCCCATTACGGGTGTTTAATATATAATTAATATTCACTTTTACCCTCTCTGTATATAGTATCTTTATAGCCTTCTTAACTGCTTTAGCTTATACAGTAATATCTGGGGATAGTAGTAACATGTTACTAATCCTTAGATATGCTCTAAATACTAGCAGTATTAGTACTAGGCTATTTAGGCCTATAGTGTTATTTAAGGCCTTTACTGCCATCTGTAGGATAGCTTTATTATCTATATTATATCCTAGTTTAGCATGTAGGATATTGTATGCATAACATAGTAGGGTATATACATATTCAACCTTTCTAACTACCTAGTAAGCTTCTACTGGTATCTACTTATATTCTACTCCTACAATCTTTGTATAATTATAGAATTTGTTAGAATTGAAGTTGGTTCCTAGGTTATATATAATATAGTCTAGTGGGCCTTGATATACATTAATCTAATACCTATAGAGTATATCCTAGGTATCTTATATAGATATAGATTTGAGGAAGATTACAGCTTAGAATAATATATCTATATTAATAATATAGAGAATATCCTTTCTACTAATTCATATGATATCTATAACAATCTTATAGTTAAAGTTAACGTTATCCTTAATACTGAATTTGAATTGGCGTAGTACTAGGTTATGCGATTAGTAGTAATGGTAGAATTTCTAGATTTCTTCTAAGGTAATATAGTCAACCTCGTGGCTAGTGTAGGTAAGTATTCTATAAAGCCTCTCTATATAAGGGTATCTAAAGTATTAGTATAGACGTCAAAGTTGTATCTCTGTAAGGAATAATATAGTCTTAATCTTACTAATATTAAAGAATAGGTATCCCTACTTTTATATAATAGGGATAGTACTATTATCTTTGTATATAATTACATCTAGGGTATTATTATAGTATACTCCTAGTCTATCTACGTCTGTAAGGCATAGGAGGAATAGGGTTAGTATATCTAGGATATAGTATATGACTATTCCAATTGGATTCTTGATTCGTATAGTACTAATAGATCCTCTAGATCCTTAGCCACTAAAGCTGATATTGGCTAATCCTAGGGTCTAGTTAATTCTAGTTTAGGGGTACTCTCATATGTATGCCTCTAGTTATACCTTGCTAACTATAGATACTATAGCAGCACCTATATCCTACAGTTCACCTTAGTATATTATATAATAATAGTTATCTAAAATAAATTAATTAGTAACCTCCTACTTCTTAGCGTTGTAGATATCTTTACCTATTATATAGTAGAGATATAATATTGTAGTTAGGAAGTTAACTACTTGTTTACTATCTTTAGGGTTATTATCCTTATTATTATTAAGATTCTAGTTACTAGCTTCTCCCTTAAAATCTTGTATATATAATGCAATATGCTCCTCTAGGGGAGCTTTAGTGTTGAATTGCTTATATATAGCTATATATTATTACTTCACATAATTCAGTTCTATATAAGGATAGTTTGTAGACTAGTATCCTTCCTTGTAGTATATAAAGCACTTTTTCTTTATGAACTCTATATGAAGGTCCCTTAGGGGTCAGCTTCGTCCCTATGAACGTTGGGATGGGAATCTACCATAGAAGTTGGATCTTAGGCAATTGGAAAAGTACTTTCAGTCTGTATAGTATGCCTCTCCTAGTTCCTAGAGATATTAGCCTATCTAGTAGTCTATACTAACTTATAGTGCTGTATAAAGGTTACTAAATAGTCCTTTATAGGACTAGTTATTGGAGAACATAGCTTATTTAAATTCTAGTTATCCTCTATAAGCTTGTATAACAGTAGTATATAGCAGTTAATCTCCTTAGAACTATATCCCTATTACCCTCTAGGCAAGTGTAAACTTGTTAATAAGCTGTTCTAATACTTTATATAGTGTCTTATCAGGGTTCTCTTTTTAGCAGCATATAAAGGTTAATGATATCCAGTTAGTATAGTACTAATTGTGATTAACTATTATATTAAAGTAGGTATATAGGGCGGTATATAGGTACTTCTATATATAATTAGGTCCAATATTGTAAATATAATACATTACTACATAATCCTCTAAGATATTAGGGAAGGTATTAGAGTACTATATCTCCTGTATATTAAGGCAGTAGCATAGGTTAATAAAGATTCATGCCTTGTTGGCTAGTATATTATACGGTTTACCTATGTAGTTGTTATGTTTATTCTAGGCCTTCTGGAACACTACTATCTTTTTGGGCAGAAGCCTCTTGTTACTATACTTATGGATTGGTAGGAGTATATATAGGCTATAGGTATTCTAGTACCTAAGTGGTTTATATAGGGTAGGCTGTAGCTAATAGTATAGGGATAGTTATCTTAGTAGGTATAGAATAGGTAATAGAGATAGTCTGTAGGGTAGATTGTATAGTAATCCTTAGGGTATCCCTATAGGGGTGGGTTTATACAAAGGTATAGAGGGTTTAGGTATATAGAGTTTAGGTATATATAAAGGTACTATAAGTGTAGTAGGTTAATAATTAGGTAGGATTATATTTATATCTCCTTGTAATATATTGTACAGCTCTATAGTAGTATTATCTATTATTCCCTTTAGGCTATACACCCCTTTCTTCTCTATAGTAATCTTTAGTTCCTGTCTAATTGTACAATTCATCTATAAGAAGTATTCTCTCTTCTATCCTCTAAAATCTTCTATAAAAGCTTATAGGGTGTTCTCACCTATAGTAGTTATTATATAAAGGTTAATAAGTACGCATCCAGCGTATAAGGATAGTTGGATATTTAATGGGTTGTTATCTATATTAATATAATCTGTCTAGTATTATAGTTGCATAGTGCCTCTCAACGTCTTCTTAGTAATATTAAGGCTTTCTGCTATATCTTCGTATATATTAATATACTTAGACTCTTCCTTAGGTATATCCTTCTTATTATTATTGTTGGAGGTAGGCTGTAGGGTAGTTATATTAGGGGTTACGTCAGGGCTTGCTATTATAGTAATAGCGTTGTTATTATTTTATGCTGTTGGCTTGTTTATACAGCAAGGTTTTTGTTTTATACAATTTATACTATCTTCCTATACACTAGTTTAGTATATAATCTAATCTCTCTATTATATGTACTAGTTTAGCAGGCTTAATAGGTAATAAAATAAAGGTCCTTATTAATTCACTAGGATAAGACTCTGTCTTCACTCTTGCCAATTTGCAGTTGAAGTTAATCAACCACTAATTAGTATTAAATGGACTTCCTTCTACAAGGTGTAATAGGTGTATAATAAGGTACGTAAGCGCAAAGGTGGAAATCTATCTTCTATACATGTGTATTGGTATAGGCTTAATAGGGGTGATACTTAATCAGATTGTAGTATTATTCATATCTATCTAGATATAGCTGGGATAGAGGTTTTGTATATAACCCCCTGCTAAGCCTTTGTATAGGTATTATATAATAAGATTATATAACTCCACGCAAGGGCAATATATTACCCCGTTGTTATCTACGTATAGACAAGGAGGATCTATTCTACACTAAAGATACATTAGACTAACTTAGGGGTACTAAGCTTTAGTAGGTAATCTACACAATTACAGTAGATAATAAGGAATTATCTAATAAGGATAAGATTAATCAAGAGCCTTAGCTAGAGGATATTAATCCTACCTTAAGCTTATTAAGGTATATTACTGCCATAAAGGATCTACATAGTCAAAATCAGGAAAGCACTTAGGGGCTTAACCAGCTCCCTTAGGGGCTTCTAACCCTACCTCCATCCTTATTATAGAAGCGGAAGAATATTGCTCCAAACTGGGAATTAATTAACGCTAATATTAGCTTAGGATATATCCTTCTATAGGGTATAAAGAGAGCTCAAAAACCTGCTTAGAAGCTTAATGAGAGTTATATAATCAACAAATGTTAGGCTACCTTTGTATCAACATTAATTAATGGCTTGAAAACTCAATTCTATCAAAGTAAGTTACCTCCTAAGCCTAAGTACCTTAGGGAGGTTGAAAAGCTTCAATATCCTTATAAACAAGGCTTTTATTAGGTAATACAGCTTGAGATTACTACTGTAAAGTAAAAAGAGACCTATTAGCTTATTACCTAGGAAGACTTCAATAACTAGGCTAAGCCTAAGGCTCTACCACTTATATAGGTATTTAAATACAAGCTAGATAATAAAGGATATCTATAGAAATATAAGGCTCAGATCTGTGTAAGAGGTAACCTATAATTAATAGCTAAAGATACCTATGCAGCTACGCTAGCTATAAGGATATTTAGGGGCCTTATAGTAATTACAGCTTACTTTAATATAGAGATC
>ML977745.1:0-28393 GCA_010015725.1 Amniculicola lignicola CBS 123094 | reverse complement strand
TTACTCCCTATATCTAATAGACTTACATCTTAGGCCATAATAATATTAATATATAATTACTATATAACTCTATTTAGTAAAGAAGTAATACCTCTACTACTAATAGTATATATATTAGGAGTATAGCAGTATCTAACTATAGCTCCTAGGAGTCTTTAGGGCAATACTAGGGCAAGGGGACTATAGTTATAATTACTCCCTATAATAATAACATAGCAAGTTAAACGCCATTTTTGGCAATTTCTAACGCGGTTTTCTAAGGCTGACTTACCTAAAAGCCCCCTAAAACCTACAGCTATTAGCCAGTATATAGTTATACCTAGAATACCTAATTAGGCCTAGGTTGAGCACTAGTATAAGCCTCTATCTCTAAGTTAGTATATACTACATCCTAACCTTACTACGTCTTGTTATTAACTAGTAGGTCCTAGCCCTATAGTAGGTGCTAGAATAGGTACCCCTCTATATTGCTTGTTGGTATACTTAATATAGCTTTACCTACTTCTTTAACAAGCTACTCCTCCTCTTCTTTACTTATCCTACCCTACCTAAAGTAACAGCTACAAGGTTATCCTATACTATAATTTTACCTGCTTAATCCCCCCAAAAACCTACTAATTACTAGTACACTTAACCTATACCTTCCTAATTATCTTACCTATAAAGTATAGTAGCTATAGGCTATAGTACGTTAAGGTAATACCCTTTATCACTATCTATAGCATTAGATAATAGCTTAGAATACTAGATAGACTGTATAAGTGCAGAATAAGAGACTAAGGAAGGTACTATATCTAACACACAGGATTCAGATAAAGAACCTCTTTAGGAGGAGTATATTCATCTGCCTAATTACTATTACGCCTATATAGAGGAGGTTAATAAGTTAGATATTGTAAAAGTATATGCAGAGAGTACTATACTATATATAAACAGTATTGAAGAATAGTAGGGATAGTAAGTACTTATTAAACCCTTTTGTATCTTAGCTAAAACCCTATAGCAATAGCTAATATTAAAAAGATACTATGCATATCTAGGAGAGGACCTAATAGAAAAGTTTAATTCTATTATAATTAGGGACCTGTTTAATTTCTTTCAATAGAAATTTAACTAAAGATATAGTAAAAACAGACAGAGACTTCATAGGACTAGAGAAGCATTATCTCTTGCAATATACTAGAAATAGTTCTTAGGTGTATACTAGAGAATAATAGGGAGAGATATAGATAGTAAGATAGTTAACCAAATATATAAGGTAGATTAAGCCCCTTTCCTTACTCTTAAGTAATTGTCTTTATAATTTAAACCTGTTCTTTAGATCCTACTATAGCTGGTAGCTAAGTATTAGTTAAGCTATATACTATAAGAAAAGCCTCCTATAGATATATATAATATATTAGAAGTCTTACAAATAACTCTTATAATAACTAAGAAGATATTTAAGATTAGATAATACTATATACAAATATATTTCTTTATCTAAGGAGGCTTTATTACAGCTAATCAACCAGATATACTCCTAAAGCTATAATACTAATATATCAAGGTTATAATTCTTTAAGATCTATAGAAGGGTCCTTACTAAGTATTACTTAAGTTAATATATAAATTTACAAAGACATTTCTTAGACTAAAAGTACTATATATATTTCTACTATATAGATAAGGTACCTTTGCTAATATTGTAGAAATACATTCCTAATCCCTAAGATTTTATTTAACCCTTTACTTATCCTTAGCCCTTACATCTTTTTATTAGGCTTAATATTTACTAATAATATATTCTCTATACCTAGTCTTACTCTAGAATACCTTAGTAAGTTAGATATCTAGCCTAGATACAACGCACTTAAACTACTGCTAAAACTAGATATAGTAAATATTTATGTGTTTTACTAATGTACTCTAACCTTAATAGGATAGATAGTATCAAATAATTAATTACTAGACTCTACTCTCTAACCCTATATAAAGGATATAGGCAAGATCACAGGTTTTAAGCAGGTAGTAAGACCCTACTACCTTTGATATAGGTTAGGGAAAGCATTTAACAAGAATAGTATAAATACTAATTACCTCTAATACTATAAAACTAATATAACTAGCTATAGGAAATATTAGCAATACCTTATAGAACTTAATTATATAGTATACTAATATAAAGACCTTTCTTAACTACTATCTCTTAAGAAGAATAATCGTAGACATATAAGCTATTATTTATGGTATAGTACCCTAGGATAAAATTATATAGGTAGTATATAGGATAAGCTAGTAGATTAATCTAGAATAGCTATAGAAGCTTATACTAGGACAATCTACGTCTGTTAATAAATACCCTTAAGTCTAAAAATTACTCTGATAGAAAGTAAAGCTAAAGGGTAAGCTTTTATAACAAGATAAATATAAACAGCTTAGAAAAGAGATTTACAAAGAAAAACAGTAGTAGAGATATATACTATAAGTCTAGATTAGGAAGAACTAGGATTAAGAGTAAGTAGAAAGAGATATCTAGCAACAACTATTAGGTATGAAATTTAGTAATAGGATAAAGATAAACCTGAACTGCTCCTTAGATTAAACGCTGTAATATAATCAATTAATTGAATCTATCCTGTCCTTACTAGGGTTATCTCTTAAGGAGGAAGTATATCAACGTAGCACTACAATTAATACCATTATTACTTACTATAGTATTAAGGAAGGTAGGACTCAGCAGCTCTAGTATATAAAATACTCTATATTTATTAATCTGTCTATATCTATTAAGCGCAAAGGGGTAGAATTAAAAGTAGATATTAACCTACTAGACACTGCTTTAGAAGCAGCTAAGATATTAGTATACAAAGATAAAAGGCTAAGGATATATTTCTATTACCTAGGGAACTAGAAACTACTAATTATAGAGCGTATATACTTATTTGGTACTTTAGGTAACCTAAGTAAGTATTTCAAGAATAAGCATCTAGCAAAGATTAAAGAGGATAAGAAGGTAGAATACTACTTATATACTATATAGTTAGATAACAAGATATATCTATAATAGTATACCTATAATATATATAGTACTATCTTATAAGTTTGAGATTTAGTAGTAGTAAGAAATAATTATAGCTATATTACATACAGCTTAGTAAATTTAGAAGGTAAGTACTAAAGTATATAGAGTTATAAAGATAGATGTAAGAGATAGGTTTATAGTAGTAACCTTTATATATATATAGAGGCGATTGAATATATATTAATAGAAATATATTTTAGTCCTTGTAAAGGGCTATATATTACTAGAATCTTAAAATAGAAAGGGCTAAATATAGTCCTAAAGCTGAGCAGCGGATAAAAGCCTAGTTTAAGGCTATACCTACTATTACTTATACATGTATAGACTAGAGCTAAATCTACCCTTATATAATAGAGTAGAACCTCTATAATATCCCTACTACCTATATAATAGATACTAGTATATAGATTATATAATAAGATAATAGGGTCCAATTTTAGACCTATAGGAGTTGTGTATAGTACCTAGAGAAATAGAGGTTAAAGTAAATAAAGAATAGATACTATAAATTAGGTAAATAAGGAGGGGCACTTAACCTTGTAGAAAAGGGTTTAAGAAGGAGAGGTTTTATAAGGTTATAAAAGGAGAGTAATCTTAAGACTTAAAATTTACTTACTTTCTTGTAAAAATTTCTTATAACTTAGCTTACGTATTTCCTACTAGGTTTTACCACTTACTATTATTAGAGAGAGTAGTTACTCTCTAAGGTATAGGGAATAATATTACGCATACAGCGTTGGCTTACTTCTCTAATTAGGCTTAGTATATATAGCTCTGCGTTTTACTAAATAATAATACTTAATCTCCCTCTACCTAGCTTAACACTTACCTACCTACCTACTAAAATAGTAAACTACTTTATATTATCAATTAATAGGACTAGCTTAAATAGTACTAATAGTGGATTTCCCTATAGATTTAACTTAGTCTATAACTAGACTATAAATAGTACTACTATAAGTGGTACTAGTAGTAGATTTCCTTATAGCGGAATTTCTTACAGTAATCTGCCTTAGTCTATTATTAACATAGAGATTTCTGTATAGGATTTAGTGAATATATTCATAGAAAAGGGGTCCTAGATTCAGTCCTATTATGGAACGAGATATATATAGCAAGAATAGCATTAGTATATAAGTCCTCTAGATTTTTCAACTTACGCCTGTTGTATCATTACTACTACTATATTTTAGAGCCTACTTCCTACTACTATTATACTTAGCTAAGCTTTTGCATATACTTGGAATAAGCAGCTTAGTATTATTAAAAATAGACTCTTTATAGGAAATAATAGCTATCCTTAGGGATATGTCTTACGTACTAGTTCAGGATTCAATAATAATATAATAATATATATCTTACTACTATTGGCTTTAGGAAGACTTAGGATAAACAACTCAGACTATGTATACGCACTAACTCAAAGGACTACTAATTAAATAGAGGGCTACCTATGTCTTATAGTATCTCCCAGTTCATATATTATATTGAAGTATCTAAGAAACAGCTATATTACCTTGCCTTAAAACTAGCCTAGTAAACTACAAGGAGCTGGAATAGTCTATATATTTAGAACTAGTCAGCTGAACAACAACTAGCGTCTTACTAATATTTTAGAGTAGATAGCTAATAGTAGTAGTAGTAATAGGTAAGGAAAACTTTTAACTGCTTAGAACTTTAATAATAGTTAGTACTATTAGATTAATAGTAGGAATATATCTCTAAGTTAATAGAAAGCATTTCCTAATCCTAATATAAACTAGCTAGGATTGGTTTATAAATAATAGTGTAAAACTGATATAGCTATACCAGCTAACTTAATAATAGACTCTACCTATACTGTATACTAGGTATAGCAATAGGTAATAGAGGTAGGAGCACTAGGCCTACTATATAGAAAGGACAAGTACTATATAATATATTCTAATCTTAGTATTATAGCAAATACTATCTAGGGTACTTCCTTAAACCTATTACTTCTATAGGATCCTTAAGTTGCAGCTATTCCAAATTTTAAGTCTTATATAGTATTTAAACCTAACCCACTCTTAAATTAGATAGATATACTTTTTAAGTAGCAAATAGATAATTACTTACTAAGTTATATTGTATATATAAAATTTCAATATAATTAGCAATTAGCCTCTGTTAGAAGGCTGTGAATTCTAGGGGTTTATAAAGCAGGGCCTTAATATAACTTAGGAGGGTAGGTTAAGCATAATAGAATTAAGGGGAGGGGAGAACATTAGACTTACTGCTTTGAAAACCTTTATATAATTACTTACTAGCTGTATTCAATAAGTAACTAGGCTTACCTTTAGATATTTATTTAGCCTTTTACACTAGAATTTCTCAAGCATTAGCTATAAGTAAGAAAGCTTTAGGAATACTGTAGTTAGTGCTTAAGTTATATATATATATTAAAGCTAATTATACTATGCACTACTTCTTATAAAATCAACATAATTATATAGGGCTTCTTTGTTATTAAGGATAAGAGGAAGTTCTAGAATTATTATAAAGACTTTGTTAATATCAACTATATATAGCAAATCTATTATTAGGTAGAAGTCTATTATAATACTACTCTATAAAGTTATTATCTATATACCCTTACGTCTATTCCTAAACTATAATACTACTACTATATAAACTAGAGGGAGATTAATATACCTATACTAGAAGATAAGATAGTACTAGAGCCTACTATTTTATATATATAGCTGTGTCCTTTATTATAGAAAATATATATGCTATTAGTACCTTCCCTTATCTTCTATAGTTATTTACTCCTCCCTCTATCTCTTACTTAGTAGGTATAGACTCTATATAGGAACTTAATTAGAGGTAAGGATAGGTATAGATAGGTAGCTCCCTTAGTCTATTTGTATTCTTTAGATGCCCACTAGCTTCTCTAGAACTAGCCTAAAAAACTGTCCCTAGTAACTATCTTCCCCCTTATCTATCCTATACCTAAGCAAATTCCCATATAATCTTACTAACTGAAAAACTCTATATATTAAGTCTATACTTAGCCTCTTAAAGTAATCTAGATCTAGGCCTAAAACGTGTATACTACTTCTTTTAGATACTAGATTCTTATATAGATATATATAGTAGATAGAATATTTATATCTAATAATTATAAGCATAGGTTTAACTATTATTATTAGCTTATATAGAGTATATATAGTATATATATAATCCTGCTTTTTATATAAGGATATAGTAATCTATATACTTATCTATAGCTTAGCCTTAGTATAGTCTCTAGATATAGGCTTCACCTTAAAGCTAGAAAATAGGGTAGTCTACTTTGTAAAGGTATTAAGTATATATCTAACTTCTCTATTATTTATAGTATTAAGTTATTTATAGAGGGCTAAGATATTAGTATTATAGTATAAGTAGGAGAGGATATAGTTAGTTTTATAGTTAATAGGTTTATAATAAGTTAAGTTAGTAGGTATAGGGGCTAGGATTATAGAGAGGTAGAGGGGATTAATAGACTATAATTAACTAGTTAAATAGTGTTAGCTATGCTACTAGGGGACTTAGGAGAAGGCATATACGCTCTAGAACTACTATTTACTATTACTATACAAATCTATAGCTAAATTAACTAAAGGCTATACTATATTATTATACTATATATTTTTGTTGTAAAAAGGATATAGATTAATACAATGTAGCAACTAATGCGATCCTCTATTGTCTAACAAATACCCCCTAATAGGTCTATATACTACTGTAAAAACTCTGCTAGCGCAGTATATAGCTATCTAGGCTAATCTAGGCCAGCCTACCTATAGCTGGGAAAGTCCTATGTAATCTGTACCTAATACCTTATAATAGAACCCCTTCTCTTTATAGAAGGTAACCCTACTATTGAAGACCCCCCCAACTCAATTTTACTAAGGCTAGGGTTTATCCTAGATTAGTAATCTCTATTTCTAGCCTAGCGTGCTAAGCCCATTAAAAACTATCTAGGTTAATCTAACCTAGCTTCCTATTCTCCACTCCACTGAACTAAGTAAGTTTTTTCCCATTTTTGGTATCTCCTCTAGGCCCCTTATCTAGGGTAATCTAGGGCTATCTAGGGCTGCCTACCCTATCCCCTTCTTAAGTTAGTCTAGCTAACCCCTTATCTAGGCCTATCTAGACTAATCTTAACCTGCCTACACTACCCTAGCTACTATCCCCTATAATATTATTTATCAACTATTTTATAAAGGAGAAGCTAGCTACTACCCTTACTAGTACCCTAATATAATTTAATATGTACTATATATATTTCTTAGTGTTCCTTAAGGCCTTTATTAATAGTAAGGACCTTACCCTAAGTTATCTAGGGCTATCTAATATAATCTAGAGCAGGGCAAGGGGATTAAGGTCTATTAGTATATTAAACTAGCTGATTATAATCTTTAGGAGCGCATAGTCTTTATTAGTTAGAATCTATATACTATAGAGGAGGCCTAGGAGCTTCTATACTGTATTCTATGCTACTACTAGGGGCACTATTATTATTAGGTTAGTAGCCCCTATCTAGGCTTATCCTAGGCGATCTATACTAATCTAGGGTAATAGTTGCCTAAGGAGATTACTACTAATATAATTATACTAAGTAAGAGTATACTAGCAGTGTTTGTGGCAAAGCTCCCCTTATCTAGCCTAGTCAGTGTTAATAATAACCCCTATCTCCTAGAGTAGGTTACCTTAGCTAAGAGTCTTGCAGCTCGCATAGGCGTATAAGTTCTAACCCCCTCTAGGGTTATCTAGGGCCCCCTAGGGTAATCTAATACTAATAATCTTAGTTTATATAGGGGCAAGTTCACTAATAGATCTCTTACCCTACTCTATACTAGTAAGCCCACTTTTAAGGACTCCAGTATTCTTAGCCCTTCTGACGCTGAGGTTAAGGCTCTTAAGGTTACTTAAACTATAGGTAAGGTTATTAATACTCTATGTAAGTGGGTTAAGCTTATAAGTTATATCCTAGGGCTATCTAGAGTAATCTAGGCTAACCTAGCAGGATACTGACTTAGCTGATTATATTACCCTTCTTAAGGGCTAGGTTACCTTCCTTATAGATTATATTTACTTAAAGATATAGGGTAAGGGTAAGGATAAGTTTACCTATACTACTAATAATACTACTAACCTAGCTAAGCCTTTCTTCCTTTGACCAGTCCTCGTAGGTATTAGCCTAGGGTGATTTAGAGTAATCTAGGGTAATCTAGAGTAATCTAGGGGGGTCTTAGCCTATTAGGTATAGGCCTTACTTTTTTATATTTAGTAGTTTATAGGTAGAGTTTTATACCCTAGGGCTATACCTCCTGCTTTTCTATATACCCTCTTAGGGTTATCTAGGCCCCCCCCTATAGTTATCTAGGCCTATCTAGCCTAATCTAAGGTTATCCCTCCTTGCTTACTTACCTCTATCTGTGTATAGGACTTGTGTTTTCTAACTAGGTTACTATAGTTAGTTTTGAATTAATTTTATACCTATCTAGGCTATTTATAGGTGGTCCTGCCTAAGCTATAGGGCTTTCCTTTTCTTTTTAGGGGTTGACCTATACCCTAAGGCTTAAAGGGTTTTATAAACTTAGCTATAGCTAAGTTACTAATATCTATAGCTGGTAACTATTAATTATCCTTATCTAAGTATCCTTTCTATTAGATATAGTAGAGCTAAATATCCCCCTCTATGCATCTTTTAATAATATAGTCTACTTTAAATATATCCTCCCCTCCTTAGGGTATAACCTTCCTTTCTAGGGCTTAGTCCCTAAGAATTAGGTTTGTGTTAGGTGCTTCTTCTAGTAGTCTAATGTAGAAGATATTATAGATCTAGCTCTAACCCCTTAAGTCTAGTTTATAGGCCTATTTCCCTACTAGTCTAGTTATCTATAGGGGTCCCTAGTACTTATCTTTAAGCTTCTTTTTTAGATAGCTTGTTTTAATATTATACATATCCAGCATAACTAGGTCTCCTACTAAGAACTCCTTAGGGAGGTAATTCTTATTAAATACCCTTTTTTAGTATTCTTATGCCTTAGCTAAGTTCTTAGTAAGGCTTTTTTAGATTACCTCTACTATAGACTAGTTATCTAGTGCCTTTAGGTTCCTCCCAGCCCTGCCTAGGGTCTCCTAGGCCCCTATAACCTGCATGTCCTTACTGTATACTACCTAGAATAGACTATACTTAGTGGATTCTTGCTGGGAGTTTTTATACGCAAATTCTATATCTACTAGTAGAAGAGCCTAGTTGTCCTATTTATAGTTGTAGAAGACCTAGAGATATTATTCTAGTATTTAATTTATATGCTCTATCTGTCTATTAGTCTATAGGTAGAAGGCAGTACTAAGTAGCCTTTTTAACCCTAGATACTTAGTGAATATACTCTAGTAGGCGCTTATAAACAGGATACCTTAGTTAGATATAATTAACTTAGGTGGGCTGTAGAGCCTAATAACCTCCTAGTAAAACAGCTTAGTAAGCTCTAGTGCCTTTAGATTACCCTTGGTTGGTATATAGTGGGTTATTTTTAAGAAGTAATCTACTATAACTAGGATACTATTATAGCTATAGCTACAAAGGCTACTTAGGGGTAGTTCTATAATAAAGTCTATAGTAATGTCCTCCTAGATGTTAGTAGGGATAGGCAATGGTTGTAATTAACTATACCTAGTATATCTAGTTGGTTTTGCTCTAGCATAGGCTACGTAGGATAAAATATACTCCTTAACGTAACTCTAGTACCCTAGCTACTAGAACTTATAAGATATCAGCTCAAGTGTATATTTAAAGCTGAAGTAGCCTGCTATAGCACTATTGTGGCAGGCTTATAATATTACTAGGCGGGCCCCTTCTAGGACGTACACCCTTCCCTTATATTAGAGTATCCCTTCTAGGAGTTTATTCTATTAAGACACCTATTCAGGGCACAGCAAGTCTTTCACCTCCTATAATACTCTGACCTAAGCTGTATATATATTACCTACTATATAGGCAGATATAATGGATAAGGTTAGGTTAGAGTTAATTGCTTCTCTGTCCTAGACCTTAGGGGTAATCCTTCGCCCTAGTATCCTACTACTAGTAGTTAGGGCAGATCTAGAGTTATTAAGCCCAGATTACCCTTAGGTGGTAACTATAACAAATTTCTTTAGTAGCACTAGTTTATCTAGAGTAAGCCAGGCCTGAAATTTATAGAGGAGTTAAGAGTTAAATAAGTTATCTTTACTGTCTCCTACAGCGCTTAGGTCTTTATAGTCTAGCTATTATAAAGGGCTATCTATAGGGTTTATACGCCCTAGCTAGTAATAGATATAGAAATAGAAGGCTGTAAGCTACTCTGCCTACTATACTTATTACCTAGTTAAGGCTTTAGTTGTTATAAACCCTTAGAGGTTATAATAGTTGGTTAGGAGCTCTATATTATAGGCTACCCCTTCTAGGTAGTAGTACTAGTATTTAAAGGCCTCTACTATTACTAGTATCTCTCTATTATAGGTATTATAGTTTTGTTCTACAGCTACCATCTTCTAGGAGTAGAAGGCTACTAGGTACTATTAGTCCTTCTATCCCTCCCTAGTAATAGGTTAGCTTAGGATTCTAGAGATAGTAAACCCTAAGGTGTCCATCTCTACGTAAATTGGTTTTAAGGGGTTAAAATGGATTAGGATAGGGCTACTAGTAAACAACAGGCATAGTTCCTTAAAGGCTATCCTTACCTAGGGTTCTAGCTTTAAGATCTATAATTCCTCTTGCCTTTAGCTATATCTGCCCTTAACTGCCCTAGATAGCTATTAAGTTATTTAATGTAGTGGGGATGCGATTTAAGAGAACCTATTAATAAATTACTAGTAGTAGTTTATAAAGCTAAGGAAGATATAGACCTCTTAAACTAACTTTAGCTCTAGCTAGGATTAGATAGAGGATACCTAGTCCTCCTCCATCTTAATACCTCTTGGCGTAACTATAAAACCTAGGTAGCCTACCTTCTAGGTGTAGAACTTACATTTTAACAGTTTAGTATATAGCTAGTATTAGGTAAGCCTAGTAAGTACCTCCCTTACCTAGCTTATATATTCTGTCTCAGATTAGGAGTATATAAGTATATTATCTAGATATACAATGTAGTAGATATTAAGAAGGTTAGATAAAATAGTGTTGATATAGGCCTAGAATACCGCTGGTGTATTAGTTAAGCTAAAGGGTATTACTATATATTTAAAGTGCCCATACCTAGTACAGAAGGCTATCTTCTATTTATTACCTTATTGGATCTAGATTCTATAGTAGGCGTTGTAGATGTTGAGCTTTATATATATCTAGGCCTCCCTAAGGTAATCTAGGGATTCCCCAATTAGGGGTAGCAGGTGGTGGTTTTTTATAGTAATTATATTTAGGCTATAGTAATCTATATATAACCTTAGTATTCTATCCTTTTTCTTTGTAAATAGGATAGGAGTACTGGCCTTAGACTTAGATCTTTATATCTATCCCTAGGCTAGGTTCTTCTTAATATATTTGCAGAGCATTATAGCTTCTATAGCTAAGAGACTATATAATAGCCTATATAGGGGGTCCTTTCTAGCTTCCAGTTCTATAGCCATCTTGTGTAGACTATAATCTGCTAGGATACCTACGTCCTCCTCTAAGAAGGCTTACCTAAGGTCTTAATATTCTATAGGGATTAGGTCTATTATTAATACTGTTGTTCTAGCTACTAGTAGGTAGGCTATATTATCCTTATTGTGGAGGGTGTAGGAGAAGTGTTAAGTACTCTTAAGGCTAATAGTTTATCTTAGTTTAGGGTGCCTGTAGAAGCAGATAGACTTAGTAATATAGTTTATACTTAGGTTCTATTTCTCTAACTATAGTATCCCTAGGACTATGTTAAATCCTTTAATATTGCTAACCTTAAAGTTATCCTTACTTCCCTAGACCTACCTATAGCTATCTAGGGCTGTATAGGATAGTTGGGTTTAACTAAGAACTATTATCTCTTATCTATTTAATACTAGAAATATCCTTATACCTAGTTCTACCTTAGCCTAGATATAAGTACTTAGGTATTTACTAACAAAGTTACCCTTAGTAGCCCTATTAATAAGGGCCTTTATGCGCGTTTTACCTATAGGTCCCTAGAGAGTTACCTTAATTATAATTAGTATTGACCCTAGCCCTAAGGGCGCCTTCCTCCTACTTTCTATTGCTGCTACTATACCCCTTATATAGACTACCCTGCCTATTAAGAGTTAGGGGTTACTCTCTAGGGCTGGTCTTTTCCTAAGTTACCCTTCTTTAGGTAGTCTACTTTCCTATAGTCTAGGGCTCTATAGATCTAGTACCTAGGGGTATAGTTATTAGTAGGGGTCCCTTATAGTGCTTAGAATACCTATAGTAGTAATAGAGTATATCCTTAAAAAGGGGTTCCCCTAGTAGGGGGTTTAGTATTCTCCTTAGTTTTATTACATTTCAAGCTTAGCCCCCCTATCCTAGGGTAATCTAGGGTACCCTAGGGGTTTTAGGCATAGCTTGCCTTCAAGATCACCTATTAGTACTAGTTAGCTACTGTTTCTAGGAGGATTAAGCTTGTCTATACTTAGGGCTGAAGTTCCAGCCTTTATTAGATCCTATTACTTAGGGCTAAATAATACTTATATATATACTAGTAGTAGTTATCTTATAAGGCTATAGTAGGGTTAATATCTTCCTACTATATCTTTAAGAAGTTAAGGAGCTCTATAGGGGAGTATAATCCTATATATATATTCTTAACTTATTAGTAGGCTTACTATTCCCTCTCCTATAGGCTACTAAGTATATTTAGTATAGTCTCTTTTATAAAGTCCTAGGTAGCTGTATATTATTATTCTTTAGTAGGGATAGCCCTTGCTACTCACTCCCAGAAGTCTAACTATTTATCCCTAAGGTATCTCTTTACGAAGTTAGTCTTGTTATAGTAGGATATTAAAGCTAGGGAGTCTAGGAAGTATTTATATCCCTAGATCTAGTAGTTAAGTTAGGCCTATCCTTTACCTTTAAATCTTAGTAGTAGCTCTAGTTATAGGAGTTATAGCCTAAAGCTAGTTATAGCTATAGGTTACCTTAGGTTATCTAGGGCTTCTAGTAGTATCTAAGTATAGCTTACTAGTATTCCTTCTTGTAACTATCCTCCTTAAAGGTTTTCTAGGAGATTAATTAGGAGTTCCCCTATGTTAAGGGCACGGGTACATTCCTAGATAGCCCTTAGTTAAGCCTGCCTACTAGCTAGTTATTATTATTATTCTGCCTTAGCAATTTCTAGAAGGAGTTGTTCTTCGTCGTTGGGGGTGGGTATTACTACCCTATAGCTATCTTCCAAGATTTAGCCCTAGTTATTACTATCTGCTGGTATATTACCTACCTATATTTAGCTCTCTATTAGGGTTAGTATATTAGCATTGACTACTTAGGCTTACTATAGTTAGGATAGTCCTAATTCCACCTTAGGGGTATCAACCCCTTAGGTGTTTAATCTAGACCTTGTAGTAGCTATTATGTCTATTATTAATAGTTAGGGGTAGAGGATTATATTGTAAAAAGGATATAGATTAATATAATATAGTAACTAATACGATCCTCTGTTATCTAACAAATACCCCCTAACAGGTCTATATACTACTATAAAAACTCTACTAGCACAGTGCATAGCTATCTAGGCTAATCTAGGCTAGCCTACCTATAGCTGGGAAAGTCCTATACAATCTACACCTAACGCCTTATAATATTTATCCTAGCTACTATCCTTATAATTATAAGTATTAAGGAAGATCTTCTTAGCTTCTTTCTATATTATTTCTAGCTCCTTAGTAGAGCACTTATTATTATAATTAAAGTCAGCTTATTTAGTAGTTTAGTAGCCTATATTAGGATTGTTTTTAATAGTTTACTATATATACGTAAGTTTAATTTAGGAGTATCCTAATCTAGATTATGTATACCTACAGGCCTTAAGGAATAAAGCTAGAGTTAACGCCCTTAGTAAGCTAGTTACTAAGCTATTCAGCGTGCTCTAGTGGAGCCTCCTTTAAGCCATTAAGACTCTCTGTTAATACCAGCAGCTATACACTTCTTAGTATAATTAGTATCTTACGTGTTAGACTTGAGGACTATTTTAGGTTTAAGGAAACTTAACTGGCAGGTGGGCTGAATGTATTCCTCTCATTTAAAGCTAGCGGGGTTTTGCTTCCAGATTAAGACATACTCTGCTTAGGCTAAATATTATCAGCATCCTCTGTTCTTCGCCGCTTTGGGCTGTCGCTGCGAAGTGTACTAGCAGGGAGGGATATAGCGCGCTTCCGCTTCAAGGGAACTTGCTGCAGCTTAGAAGAGTTGTCAGGTAGAGGAGTAAGAGGGGGGCAGAAATCGTGTCCAGAAGCAAGCCATGAGTCAATGCGATCGAACCAGTAGATAGATGGAGGACTTTCTGAGTCTATTGTTGTCGATATAAGCGCTGTTGGATGCCTAGTTATATGACGCCAATGTTTGTTGTTGCTGATGTTCCCCTTGCCGAAGCGCACTAATTGGCGGACCCGGGACCCGACTCAGCGGATGGAGCCCGTGCAGCATTGACGCCAAGCCAAGAACTGTAATGGACGAATCAACAACACCGCGCGTCCCCTCGGCATGGAATCTTCCTCACTCCACACCAAATCGAACTCTAATTTCGTTGTTATAGCCTAGAGCTCGCAGTTGATCCGAATGAGGCCCTTTGTCCGCAGCCAAATCGCCCCAGGCTCGCGCAGTCATGTGACCGGTGTTCAAGCATACCGCGCAGGGCCATCAAAGAAATCACCAAATAATCCAAGTTTCACAAACAAGGGTCAGTAATCTGCAGCAGTGGTGACATCGCAAATAGTATAGACACCAACCGCTACTCGAGTAGGTCCTTCAATTGCAGCGTAGGGACAGTAGAAGCCATGCCGCGTGGAAGCCGCCTCACATCTGCACGCAGCAAGGGTATCAGAGCGGAAGTCCGCCCTGCTTGCCCAAGACTGGCCGAGAACAGAAGACGTTATAGATAATGAAACACTTCGGTTTCCCTATAGATTTGGTATAGTTTGAGATAGAGGCGTAGTATAGGAATAAGAGACATAAACAGGTGTACTTGGAGACAAAAGACATGGGAAAATAGCAGCAGACAGGGGAAACAAACCAAATTTCCGATTAGAAAAAACATCAACACAGAAGCGAACAACGAAAGCTATAGAGTGGTGCTTACCCTGCTGATGCTCCCGCCATTGTTGATTGACCAAATGAATGACACTATGCTTGTGCTTACTTTCACTACATGTGCCACAGGGGATGACGCAAAAGAGGGATGGGCGATGTAATGGACACAGTACCAAGAAGTGGATATTTGCCGGTCTTTTCGTAGAGCAAAGGAAGACGAGATAAGAGGAGTTCATGTCGGGGATGGCTGACCCCGCTAAATGTGCCTCTCCACACGGCATGCGGCGAAGCTTCGCCGTGACGTAGGTATGTTTCGCTTGTGTTTCCGAAGAAGACAGCGGCTTTCTGCAGGCGCAATCATGGATGAAGCTTTACCAGAGATGCTGTCACATATGCTGCCTAGAGCAAATACCTACACTTCCGCCTTAGCATACACCCCTCCGCCTCTACACTCTATCTATCAAGTTCAAAATTACCAATGCACCCAGGAGCGTCAATCAATCAATGCAAGATACACGCCACCTCCAGTAAGCGCTTCCTTCAGCAGGTTGGTCCCATCCTATACCCGTGCCTCCTCCCCTTGCCCACTTATCCGATAAATGTATCGGCATAGGTGTAGGTCTCACTGGGAATGACTCAGCCGCATCATCAAGCCTGCAGGCACAAATTCACGGAAATATATGGGCTAGAGGAAACGTGGACCCAGAATAATGGACTATTCATGTAACTCGACTGTATGCTTGTCTCAAGCCATCTCCAGATAGGACTCCGCGGTTTTTAGCTAAAAATAAAGATAAAATAGCATTTGGCTTGCCACGATTGCCTCATGTAGTTCGGGACCAAGAACTTGAACAACATCTTCATCTCTAATGCCTTTCAAAGTAATTTCAGGGTTAGAGGTGTTAGATGTCAGTTTGACCCTTCTTCTAACGGCCAAATATGGTCCCAAGCCGTTGAAGTACAGAGAGCACGCTACCACGTCTGTTCCTGTATTGCTTGTATGTGTACTGTGTGCTTCCCAATAAATTAGGAAGAGAAATGATTGGGTAGTAAAAATACCATCTCCACTTTGTACTACCACAATTACGAGAATACATCCTGGCTGAGAACAAGAAAGCAATGCCAAGGCTGTATTACGGTATTCCCTCTTCGTCCCATAGGAAGTTAGTCCCTTGAAGGGTTTTGTGGTGGTGTTCTCATCTCCATCCCATGAGAAGTCCAGGATCGTGTAGCGTGTTCCATTTTTGTCCTATAGGGAGCATTCCACCACCCTTGTAAACCTAGTTGAAGGTGCAGCATTCGGCTCAAAGTCTGGAAGACCCAGATTCGGGAACACCCTCTGTACCTTACGCGCCAGATATTGCGACCAGCTACCCTGCACCTCGCGAAACGTTGTGGCGGCCCATCGCAATTTGGCTAGTTGCTTCTCCTCGTTGGACAGTGGCGGAAGATGGTCCATGGGCAGGCGCTTTATCTCAGCATTCCAGGCAAAGTCAAAAAAGAGGGGGAAGGAGAAGCGTGGTGGGGAGCCCGGCGTAGGCTGACGGACGCGGTGGGGACGGGATTGGTAGTGGCCGTGCGTGAGCTGGTCGAACATGTCGCCTACTGCTTGCGAGTTAGCTCTTTACAGGTGATGAATGGAAGCAATGTTGCTTACTATTGACGACGAAAGAGTTCTTAACTAAGGGGACGTCCACCCATTGATTAGAAGGAGAGAGAATCTTAAGCAACACCGTGAGTTGGAGCTGGGGGGATCAGGAAGGCACTGACCTGTAGGCCGGGCGAGTCCACCTTGAGGATAGTGAGATACCCGAAATCTATAGCCAGCGATTAGTAAATTTCTAAGTGATGCCTAGGTTATTGAGACATCTAACCCGTATGTTCGCCAATGCCAAAGCCCTCCTTACTATCTACCTTCAGTCCAGCAATAGCACTCTAGATAGGCGAGTACTTGAAGCATCAAAACAGCACTACTGGTTCCGGCTCTAGCAAACACCCACGCAGCTCGTCTTCCCTCAGGCCCAATCCCAATGAGAACACGTCTGTAAGTGTCTTTCCCAGCTTTGTCACCTCGCCAATGTACTCTAGCACCTCATGTCGCATGCTGGGAAGAACTTGGTCGGGAAATTGGCTCTTGCTATGTAGTGGCAGACTGACGAGCGGGTGGTCCTTGGAGTGCTCAGGGCCAACATACAGACCTTCCTTCCAGTCTACATGGCCGTGGGTATGCTTGCTACCAAGCGGCATGTAGCCGCGCTAGGCTACGCCCCTATTGCGTATGTTGAGACTAGCCTTAACTTCCAAAGGTAGGTCAAAGAAGGCCTGTGAGGTGGAGAGGAGGGATGTTTGGATTGAAGGGGAGACCTCGGTACCCGTGAGGAGGAAGAAGCCCCATGTGGAGGCCGCGCTGTGTATGGCTTGGATAGCCTATTTGGCTTCTGGGGCATGCGGCCCGACGCTGTAGTACGCGGCGAGACTAACAAAGGGAATCTGCTCAGCCATCTTTGGGATGTATTGGTACTGAAACACAATAGTTCAGGTAGAAGTGCTCTCAAATTACCCCGCACAGCTTAGAGTCACCTGTTGGACAACTGTAATTACCAATTTGGATAGATGCGTTTGCTGAAATCTTGGTACATAGTCCTTCATTCTATGATTCGTTCCTTGGTTGACTTTGTACTTTCGTCCTCCAGCTGCAGTACGCTCCATTCTATTAGCTCTACATCATTTCTATCTCTAGGTGTTGCCTCACTGAGGCTTCGTGCGTCAAAGAGGGTTTGGAAACATGAAATCAACTATAAAATCTCCACCCTCGCGGAGAAGGTCCCTGAAAGTAGCCTTCTTGCCTAGTTTGTATGAGCCCTTGCCACCTTAACTACAGTAGATCACATTACACAATTGCTGTCGGGAGTAGTTACATATATTTCCCAAACACATTCTAAGAAGGAGTCGCTTGTCCATAAATCCTGTAACCTTTGTTGGAGAGGGTATCATTGATATCCCTAATATTGAGTTGCACACTATGTTCTATAGAATCTAGTTACCTTAGTCAGCTTTTATGTCTGCTACCTTTCCCACTGTCATTACTATATATACCTCGCTTGGGTTTCATAGCTCTGGGAGGAAAGTATTGAGAAGCCTAAGAGAGATACTTATTAGAATCGCAGTTGAGATCTTAGACGTGAACTAGATGTAGGTTGGAACTGCAGTTATAAGCATAGTTAATTTTGTCTTTGTATCTGCTAGTGTGCCCAATATCTATAGGCTAATGTTAGTCCACTTATTAAGGATGATAACGTGGAGATAGCTGTAGTAGCACTCCTGTTCTATGTTTAATAGTGGACACTAAAGTAGCCAAGCACCTATTTAAGACTACACCCTATGCTTAGCTATGTACTACACCGTATGTAATAAGGCCAACGAGATAGCAGTTCTATATATTTATCATATCCTAATCCTTATTATTACTACTTATTAGATCGCCCTAAGCTTATAAAGTTAACTAAAGTCTATAGTAGTTTTAGTATAGTATAGCATTAGGAGTTTAGTAGGATTAAGGATAGAAGACTAATATATAAGGAGTTGCTAACAGTGGCTACGCTATAACAAGCTAGATAGGTATTAGCTAAGGCTACTAGATAAGTTGTATCTTTAGAACTAATATACTTCTCCATTATATCAAAGACCTAAAAGGAAACCTAGCTCTCTCCTATAATTAGGGTGTAAAGCCTTTGCTAGTAGGGTAGATAGAGGCTAAATTATATATCTTAGTTATACACCTGTAGTATACTCCTCTACTATATTAATTAATAAAGAGGAACCTAGATTAGAGCCTTTTATTTATCCTTATTAAACCTAGCTATTTCTTATAAATGTATATTTAAAGGTAATAAAGGAAGGAGGTAGAGCTTTATCTAAGGGCCTTAAATTGCTTATCTTAGTTTTATATCTATAGTAACTCTAATTAAAGCTTGTATCTAGATATATAGATAAACTAGTTAAAGGGGTTAGTAAAAGCTAGTCTATAGAGAGGCGTCTTTAAGTATATATATAATACTATTTCATCTATAGATTAAAGACTATAATAGTTTAAACATAGTATATAATAGATAATATAACCTACTTTAGGGGTGCGCTTTATGTAAAGATAGGGATTAAATATATATAGCAGAATATATTTATTGCGTTCTAATATAATAAGAGATTAAGTATAAGCTAGTACTAGCGTAAAGGTAGGTTAAAAGAGTTATTTATACGCTAGGGCAGCTATAAGGAAGCTGGTATACCTATAGGGTAATCTTAAGCTAATCTATTTAAGGCGTAGCATATATTATCTATAGGTATATTGCTATGCTATTATATAGACCTTAATAGAAACAACTTAAGAGACTTATATTATATATTAAGTTTATCAATCTATCCACTACCACTTAACTTATAATAAGATTTTTTTTTGTTTTTCTTTTTACCTATCCTTAAGAGTCTATCTGCAAATTTATAATAGATAAGAATATAGTAATAGCTATAGCTAGAGTTAGCACTACTTTTCTCCTATAGGAACTTAGAGTCTTATTAGTAGTAAGTGCTAATAACCTAAAGGTAAATTAAGATATTATAGTTATAAATAATATTTATAAGGTAGGATTGTATATTAGCTATATATGTATTACTATACCTATATAGACAAAATAGAGATATACTAGACTAATATTAGAAAACTCCTACATCTAGAATAGTATTATTTAGTATCTCTTAAAGATCTAATTCAGCTAATAGTCCTAGCTTAATATTAGGGAATTTCAGCTCTAGAGGAATATAGGGCCTAGCTGGATAATACCTAAGTTGATAATACTCTATAATATAACTAGTTATTGCCTACCTACTATTTTATTAGTATTATATATTTTAACCTTATAATTGTTATAATAGATTATTACTAGCTATATATATCCGTATTTCCAATAATTTCTATGTCTAGGAAGGGATTCCTCTCTTTTGCCAGCTACTTGATTACACTAGGCATTAAGACGTATTATTGCCCCTATCCTATATAATTATGCGTTATGTAATATATAAAATAGCTACTATTATTTCTTCGTGGCTATTAGCAGATGTCTTGCTTAATACATAGAGCAGAAGTTAAGTATATTACTTAGTTCTTGTAGTTGGAGACGTTAAAAGGGTTATAACTAACTAGACCCTTAGCTAGTGCTATTAACAGTAATTATAATGCAAACTATAAGTTGCCTAGTATATTAAATATAATTTAGCATATGTAGAGATAGTATATAGCCCCTTACTAGGGTTCAACTTATAAAATATTATAGTATTCTAACTATCTATATACTAATTCACAGTAATAATATAGCTAGGGTATTTAGTATAGTTATCTATATGCTTATTCTTCAAAGACTTATTATAGTAAAAGATCTGTATATTTTTGCTATAGAACTACTACCTATTACCAAATGTGTAAAGACTCCTAAAGTTGGCTTATATCTAATCTTGGCTATTTACCTAGTACTAAGATATTAGCTAAGAAGAGATTTTAATATATAATTAAACAGAATCTATACCTATGTAGCTAGTATTCTCTATGCATATATATTAGTGCTATAACATAATTATATATTGGACTATAATATACCTAATGTAATCTACTGCTACTATTCTATACCAATTGATCTAGAAAGAGCTATTAATGCCTATAATAGTGTCCTTCTCTCCTAGTGTATTAGTAATTATAGACTTTTCTCTATTAGTGCAACTATGCTATCTATACAATTGATATAATACCCTAATATTACTAGATAGCTTTAGTTGTAGAGTATTAGGTAGTATAGCAATACCTTCCTCTACTTAAACAAATATATAAGTTAAGAATAGAGTACTAAAGAATAATAGATAGATTATAATATAGTTGTTATTAAAAATATAAGGACTAGAGGTTAGGCTATAGCTAAGGGCAATAAGTAATAGATTTGTAGTCTTTTGCTAGTAGTACTTAATTTGAATAGATTATAATATTATTATAGTATTATATTTTACACTAAGATTATATAATCCACTTAGCTACCTAATAATAACCTTATTATATTACTATAGGTGCTACCTATAGTATACTAAAACAAGTATAAAAAAAGTATACTTAAAATATATACTTTATATTTAGGAGCTAGGCACCTATGCCTTAACTCCTACTACCTATACCTTTTATCCTACTACCTATACCTTTTATCCTACTACCTATAATATACCCAGTAAGCAAGTTATCTAGGTAAGTAAGTTATCTACCCCACTAACTTCCGTAACGCTTATAGCAGTCTATCTTTATAATGCAACAAGATAATATTGATATAGTAGCTGTTCTAGGTTAAGCAGTATCTATAGTATACTTCTAACACGTTTGTAAGTTGTAGCTAGTCTCTCTACAGCATGTACAGCGCGCAGAAGCCTACCAGCTTACACCTGATTACACCTTGCCTTAATACGTTTCCCCCTCTATCTGCTGTTCAACCTCCCTTTAAGTAATAATATCCTCTCCCTCAGCCTTTGATAGGGTACCTCGCTTCTGAATCCACTTCTTTTTACGCTTTTTACGCTCTGTAGCAGCCTTATTTGCTCTCTTAAGACTCGTGATATACTCACGTATAAGCACTGCTGAGTGCACCATTACCTTAGCGCCCTTTTTGAGCTGATCAAGCACTGCGATAATAGAGGCAGGTGATAAGCTCTAATGCCTCTGTATCTAATCACAGATCATTGTTAATTAAGCCTCTAATTCGCGCGCGTTGCTGGGTATTTTAGCTTCCTATAGGGTGACCTCTAGCGTAGGTAGTATCAGCGTACAAAGCTTTACATTAAGCTTTGATATTACTGCCTCTAGATTATATAGGACTAGGCCAGCGCCTTAAAAGCTTGCGCAGATATTGTCCTTTATAATTAATTAATTATAGGCAGCGCAGAAGGTGGGTAGGAATTCAAGCTTAGTAATATAATTGATACTGTTGCAGATCAGGCTCTTAATCTAATACCTATATACGTGCTTTAGCAGCAAGAAGCAGCCTACGTTAAGTAGCTGCAGGAGGTGTAATAAATAAGGTAGTATATAGAGGGTAAAGATATTATTCTCTTTGCAGAGTTCTTGAAAGTTAAGTAAGTTATAGCTCTTATAGCTATTAAAGATAAGCAGCTAACGCGCCCTAACCTTCCTACCCTCTAAATGCTTAATAAAGTGCTTCAGCTACTTAACTCCTATCTCGTTGGTTATCCAGCTGTTATTACTAACTGCAATAGCCTAGTTGTATAGTATATTACTGCCCTTATACTAGGTAGAGAGGTGGTACTAGCTGGTAAAGATAATAAATAGTAGGATCAGCTACCCAGCAGCGTTGATTCCCTAGATTATACTAACCTACTTACGATTACCTAGCTGTATAGCCTTTAGCCAGCTACGTCTCTCTAAGCTAGTAATAATAAGCTGAGATAATATCTTACCTATTAGGAAGCTAGCCTTATTAAAGTTGTATATATCCTTATTATAGATACTATACTCCGCCTTTATATATACTATAAGCTTAAACTAGCCCTTAATAGTATTAGGATCCTTATAGAGGGCTCTCTGTTAATTATACAGTTAATTATATTATGTCTTAAGGCTTACAGTCTAGTTAACAAAGTTCCTAGGCTACTTCTTACCTACCTAGCCAGCGCTACGCTTAGTAAGTAGCTTATTTACCATTTCTTGCATAGCACCTAGAGAGGGTACAAAGCCTTATGAATCTAGGTCAAGTATATATCTAATAATTACCTCCTCTTCTAGCTTAGTAAGCTTCTTTAAGTTAGGCTAGTAATTGTGTTATATAGGCCTACTAGTGCGTTAGTTGTATACGGTTGATCAGGGGACATTAAATACTACAGTAGCGCGTCTCTTAGTCTTAAACTGGGCTTAATTAATAGCTGAGATAGTAAGGAGAATATCTACTTCAGGGTAGGTTAGTTGCACTTAAGGTAGTAGAGCTATAACAATTAGAAGTTAAGGCGTTATGAAAAGTTAGTAGGGTAGATAACTTACTTGCCTAGACGACTTACTTGCTGGGTACGTTACCTTTTATCCTACTACCTACTACCTATACCTTATATCCTACTACCTCCCCCTTATACCCTATAGCCTATGCCTAAATACCTCTATACCTACTAACTAAGTAAGATTAGTGTTTAGAGTACTAGAAAAACCTATATATTAATAAGTCTTAACTAAATATTATTAACTTAGTTTCTATCCTTCAGCTAAGACTATAACAATATTAAACCTAACCCCTAAATATTAGCTTTATACTGAATATACCCTAAGTACTATAGCTTATTATCTATAGGTGTACCCTAAGGCACAAGCTCCTTAGATAACTATATACTTAAGGACTATTATACTAGTAATAGTTACATATATCTTAGGACTAACCTATATAACTGAAATTGGGCTTAGAATAGTATTAGATATTCCTACAGCAATGTGGACTAATACTAACAAGGTCTTACTAGCTTTATATATCCTTTGTATAGGTAGTACTATAATTAACCTTAGTAATATATAGGGGAATTCAGAGATAGCAGAGTTGGTGACTTATACTAAATAGATTAAGGCTAAGAAGGGACAAAAGTATCTTTTTAGATAGCCTAAGGATAGAGGAGTATAGGTACTAGGCTTACTAGAGTAGGAGGAGTATAATTAATTTAAGTAGCCACTTAAGCAAATAGGGGCTTTACTATAGTATTATAACAGATCATTGGATTGTAGGCCACTAATAAAGCTTAAAAGCATAGAGGAATTCTGTTCAAAGTTAGAGGAGCTAGGTATATAATACTATAATAATATAGATATCAGCAACAAAGTTAGGGTATTAGGGCTACTTAAGGAAGAAACAGTTTTGCATAAGAAGAAGCTTTAAAATAATAATACTACAAAGTTGCAGTTTTAGGGAGATAGATAGGATAAGTTAAGGATTATAATATTATAATAATCTATCTTATATATTAGACTACCCTAAGTAACAGATAGTTCTACAGGGACCTATTTGAGCTATCTTTTAATAATACACAATGCTACTTTTACACTAAAATAGTAGAAGGATTTAATACATTAGTTCACTTATATACTATATAATTTTGAGTTATATATATCCTACTTACATATTATATTTAGATAGATCTTCCTACTTAGTCTTAGTAGCTTAGCTATAAATTCTTATTATTCTAATACTTTAAATAGCTTATAACAAGATTATAAGAAAGCTTAGATAGTTTAGAAATATATGTATATATAGGGTAAGTCACACTCTAAAGATTATTATAACAACTATAATGCCTCTAAACTAGCATTAAGATGTCTTTTAGATGTTAGTACCTTAGTTTTCTACTCTTTACAATGAATGCCTTTGTATAAGTTAGCCTAGTTAACTCAATACCTAGAGATATACTTATAATACCAAATAGCTACAAGATTAGCAATAACAAAACTATTAGACTACTTATTAGGTTAACTAGATAGGAGGGCTATAATATAAAAGACCCTTATAATCTAGATCTTAATAAGAAAGCAGCTATTAAGAAGGGCTTTAAAGATATACAAATAATAATACCTATATATAAAGACTTTATTAATCCTAGTAATCCTCTAGAGAATGCGTATAAGGTGAACTGGGAAGATGCTACTGCTGTTAAGTTTTTTAGTTTATTCTAGAAGACTGGGGAGCACTACTCTAATATATAGGGTAAGTTTATAAATACCAACGCAAATAGTGTAAGTAGTTTTACTAATATAATAAAATATAGCAAATTTGAATATACTGGTAAGAGCGTTAAAAGATCTTTTTCTAATATTTTTACTAATGGGTTTTGCAACAACTATAGGCAAAATAAATAAACAATATAATTAGATAGGGCCTCTATATATAGTGTAATAATCTATCTAATAATATAAGTATACTAACCCTAATATTAGGTACTGGATAATACCTAATAGACATATATAGTATAGGGGGATAGATAATCTAGCCTATACTAGTTATAGGGGAGCAATATACAACTATATTAATTTCTATAATAGATACTTTAGATAAAGAGATCTTGCTAAAGCTCTTAACTACAGCTTTTAACTATACTATTATAATTCTATTATAGGCTATCAAAATAAAGGTAGATTACAATTATACTTATTGAAAGCACTAACTAACTAGCCTATCTAGCAATAATATAGGCCTATAAACTATTGTATATCTTATAGTTAGGTAAATTATCTGTTCTTAGCCAACCCTATATAACGGATAAGTATTATTCTATATAAGTTGTAAACTATATAGCCTTGTTAACCTTAGCTAGTACTTATAAAAGTTATAGTAATCTAAAGTTCTAAGTCTATAAGGCTCTTAATACTAAATAGCTAGCCTTTAGTAACCTTTCTCTAGGGTATAGACTAGCAAATAAGTAAGTTTAGTAATGCTATTTTCGAATAATGGGAATACTTCTAAATAATGCCTAGCCTAAATAACTATGCTAACTTTACTATAGCTAAGTATATTATAAAAAAAAGAACTATTACCTATAAGTTCTCCTCCTTATAAATAGTATTAAAACTGTAGGCTAACTCTATTACTCCCCTAGAAGTTCTCCTATTTAGAGTACTAATTCTAACCCTACTCTATGTTTTCTACTAGCAGATAAATTTACTAAAATTGAAAGTCTAATATCTTATCCTACTAAAATATAAGAGTATAATTACAAGAGATATCTATAGTAAAGTAACGTAATTATTTAGTGTATATTATTACTTATCTAACAAATATCTATACTGCTATCTCTACCTAGCCTCTGCCTAGCTACCTACCTAAAGTCAAATATACCTTGTTCTAGTACCCTATAACCTTGTTCTATATACCTATTACTAGCTACTGCCTTAGAGTAACCTACTTTAGTCTAAATCTTCTTCCTAGTCCCTGAATTAGAGTAAGCTAAAAGGGACAGTGTGATGCTATAAATAAGGACACTACAATAAATATAGTCCTAAAGCTAAGATACTATTATAGAGAAGTAGCTATACAGCTATATAAAATACTCTAGCCCCTTTTCTATATCCTTTGTTATAGAAACTCTTAAAGCTCTATATAGGTCAGAGTAGCACTAGAAATATTAAGCTGCTATGCTAGCTATAGGAATTCCTAGCCTATTAAAGGAGGATAGGATCTAATTAAGTTAATAATATAAATAAGCTGGGCTAAAATAATGTATAGGCCTAAGTAATACTAAGAGTGCCTATGTTATTTTATCTAGTCTAAAACTATTCCTTAACACTTACTTACAGCCTATAATAGAACTTCCTATTATTACTAGATATGTATAGCAGAGATATCCCCTAATATTTAGGGTTTATATTTAATATGGATGCAACTATTCCATTCCCTAGCCTACTACACTCTATTATTATTATTACCTAATATAGGTACTAAGTAAGCTGTCTAACTAAGCGAGCTATCCACCTCACTAACTTTTTATAATACGTCACTTATCAACTATAATAGCTCTACTAACTATTGCCCAACCGCCCTATAACGAAGTAGATATCTTCCTAGCTATCTTAGTAATTAATTAGAATTAGATCTAGAGTGAATGAGAGGCTATATAAATATATAATATCCCCTAAGTAATAATGCATAGTTAATGCACTAGAACTACTACGTAATGCAATTATAAGCCAAAGTTAAAAAAGCTTACCAAGCTAGAAGAGGAGGTGATTAAGAGATATATACTTAACCTGGATTTATAAGGATTTATACCCTCTCTAGCTATTATATAAGATCTAGTAAATAAGCTACTTGCTAAGTGCGCTAGTAGACTAGTTAGTAGAGACTAGCTAAAGAACTTTGTTAATTGGACTATAAGCCTTAAAATGTAATATAATTAACTATATAATTAATAGAGAGCTCTCTATAAGGATCCTAAGACTATTAAGGCCTAGTTTAAGCTTATATAGTATACTAAGGTGGAGTATAGTATCTGTAATAAGGATATATATAACTTTAATAAGGCTAGCTTTATAATAGGCAAGATATTATCTTATCTTATTATTACTGGCTTAGAGAGATATAGCTGGCTAAAGGCTATATAGCTAGGTAATCATAAGTAGGTTAGCATAATCTAGGGAATCAATACTGCTAGGTACCCTATCCTACTATTTATTATCTTTATAGGCTAGTACTACCTCTCTACCTAGTATAAGGGCAATAATATACTATATAACTAGGCTATTATCGTTAGTAATAATAGCTGGATAACTAATAAGATAGGAGTTAAGTAGCTAAAGCACTTTATTAAGTATATAGAGGGCAGGAAGGTTAGGGTATATTACCTACTTATCTTTAATAGCTATAAGAGCTATAACTTAGTTAACTTTTAAGATATCTATAAGGAGAATAATATCTATACTCTCTATATACTACCTTATTTATTGCACCTCCTATAGCTACTTAATATAGGCTACTTCTTACTACTAAAGTGTATATATAGGCATTAGATTAAGAGCCTAATCTATAATAGCATTAATTATATTAGTAAGCTTGAATTCCTACTAGCCTTCTATACTACCTATAATTAATTAATTATAAAGGATAATATCTGCATAAGCTTTCAAGGCACTAGCCTAGTCCTACTTAATCTAGAGGTAGTGATATTAAAGCTTAATATAAAGCTTTATATACTAATACTACCTACGCTAGAGGCTACCCTATAGGAAGCTAAAATACCTAGCAACGTGTACAAATTAGAGGCTTAATTAGTACTAATCTGTAATTGTATATAGAAGTATTAGGACTTATTACCTACCTCTATTATTGCAGCGCTTGATCAGCTTAAAAAGGGCACTAAGGTAATAGTGCACTTAGCTATACTTATGCGTAAGCGGATTACAAGTCTTAAGAGGGTAAATAAGGCTACTACAGAGTATAAAAAGTGTAAAAAGAAGTAGATCTAGAAGTAAGGCACCTTAATAAAGGCAGAGGGAGAGGATATTATTACTTAAAAGGAGGTTAAGCAGCAGCTAGAGGGGGAAA